>CM053035.1:191242588-191521254 GCA_028564925.1 Lithobates sylvaticus | reverse complement strand
CCTCCACTGTGCAGCTCGTTTTGCACAGAGTGGCCCCGAACCTGGTCTTCTGGGGTCCCTCGGCTGCTGTCTCGGCTCCCCCCGCAAGTTATGCTCACCTTAATGCGAGATCCCTCGCATGATGTGGAGTACTTGTGGGCGCTCGCTGTATCACTCGGCCCGCCCCCGGCGTGCCGCGTCTTTGGATGTGATTGACAGCAGAGCGAGCCAATGGCTGCGCTGCTTTCAATCCATCCACTCTAGCCAATCAACGGCCAGGGTGAGCAGCGAAGAGGATGTCGGGGGCGAGCGTGGGACTTTCGAGGGGTCAGGTAAGTAAAACGGGGGGCTGGGGGGGGGGCGGTATTGTCAGATGTTTTATTCTATGCATTAAGGTGAAAAAACATTTACCTTTACAACCCCTTTAACTGGTCTGACACAAGTCAGTCTGAATTTGAAAAAGGTTCCTGCACTACTTTGGTCTGACTTTGATCCTACTTCGGCCCATTGAATATCACTGAAGTCGGATCGAAGTCGCATCATCGTCTTAAATGATCCAACTTTGGCATGCGACTTGTGCTCTGAGGATCTTGAAGGGGAACCCCACGTCAAAAAAATAAATAAAAAAAAAAACAGCACAGAGTTCTCCCTTCAAGACCTTACCAGGACCTTCGGTCTGGTATGGATTTTGATGGGAAATTCAGTGAATTATTTTTGTAGTACTAAGAACACACATTATTACTCTGTGTACTTACCCGTTCTGAAGAAGATAGTACTTTTGGTCGCTTGTATTGGTAGGAGAGGCATAAATATTCACCACTTTGAGTTTGAAGGTGTTGGCATCCAGATCTGGTACTGACACTGAAAGGTAAATAGTATCTGCCACCGTCAGGGTGTCGGAGTCTGAGAGAGGGGTCGTATATGTGCTATCTTTATAGGCCATCAGTAGAGCTGCATAACTTGCATTTGCTGCAGGAATATTTATTTCTGTGCTCCTGGAAAATAAACACACAACAAAAGGTTACCTACCTAGAAACCCTTGTAGGTATGTGGTCATGCATCTATGTTATTATAGAGAGTGTGTGCAGAACTGAGATATTTGCACTGATGATAAAGAACGAGCAAACCTATTAGATCTCTTCTTCAGCTCTGTGTATACTGGTGGGGGAGGTGAAGCTGATAAACAAAATGAGGATTTGAAATGCACCACAAACGCAGCACACTGGTGTAGTGGTTAGCTCTTCCACCTAGCAGCAAAAGGGGTCGCTAGTTCAAATCCCAACCACAACACCATCTGCCTGGAGTTTGCATGTTCTCCCTTTGCCCCCGTGGGTTTCCTCCCACACTCCAAAAAAATGCTGGTAGGTTAATCAGATCCTGTCTAAAAATTGGCCCCAGTATATGTATGAATGTGTGTTAGGGACCTTAGATTGTAAGCTCCTTGAGGGTAGGGACTGATGTGAATGTACAATGTATATGTAAAGCGCTGTGTAAATTGACGGCGCTATGCAAGTACCTAAAATAAAAATTTAAAAAAATGTAAGTGAGGGAGAAAAATAATTGAGAAGCGACATTTCTGCAATGGAAGAGTTTTCATAGTCACCTCTCAGACGGCCCATATCTCCTACCTTTCCTCCGTTCCTGTGCTTCAGCCTCCACCAGACTCTTCAGTATTCTACACTTCCGGGAGTGTAGGATTCCTGGGTCTGCCAGCACATGCCATGGCTCCTTCCTCTGTCCCCGATGTCACTACAGGACTCAGCAGAGACATAGAGGTGGAAGGAAGGAACCGCACAGCATGGCAGGTGACACTCAGGAGTGAATATCTAAGAGTCTTCTGAAGGCTGAAGCAGAAGGAGGGAGGAGACACGGGATATGAAAACTCTTCTATTCCAGGGACATTTCTTCCCAATCTGTCAGGGTCACTTGGAAACACTTGGCACAGATGGCGTACTAGAGATGTTCACAATGGAAACATTTGTTAAATTAATAATTTTGTTTCGTCATATTCATTATGTTAGAAAGATTCGTTTTTGGAATTTGCTTGCTGTAATCTGATTTGTTTTGTATATTTGTTATTTCCCTTCCTTTCCTCTCCTCTCCTCTCCTCTCCTCTCCTTTCCTTTCCTTTCCCTTCCTCTCCTTTCCTTTCCCTTCCTCTCTTTTCCTTTCCCTTCCCTTCCTCTCCTTTCCTTTCCTTTCCTTTCCTTTCCCTTCCTTTCCTTTCCTCTCCTTTCTTTTCCCTTCCCCTCTTTTCCTTTCCCTTCCTCTCCTTTCCTTTCCCTTCCCTTCCTCTCCTCTCCTTTCCTTTCCCTTCCTCTCCTCTCCTTTCCCTTCCTCTCCTTTCCTTTCCCTTCCCTTCCTCTCCTTTCCTTTCCTTTCCTTTCCTTTCCTCTCCTTTCCTTTTCTTTTCCTTTCCTTTCCTTTCCCTTCCTCTCCTCTCCTCTCCTCTCCTTTCCTCTCCTTTCCTTTCCTTTCCTCTCCTTTCCTTTCCCTTCCTCTCCTTTCCTTTCCTTTCCTCTCCTTTCCTTTCCTTTCCTTTCCCTTCCTCTCCTTTCCTTTCCTTTCCTTTCCCTTCCTCTCCTTTCCTTTCCCTTTCCTTTCCTCTCCTTTCCTTTCCTTTCCTTTCCTCTCCTTTCCTCTCCTCTCCTTTCCTTTCCTTTCCCTTCCCTTCCTCTCCTTTCCTTTCCTTTCCCTTCCTCTCCTCTCCTTTCCCTTCCTCTCCTTTCCTTTCCCTTCCTCTCCTTTCCTTTCCCTCCTCTCCTTTCCTTTCCTTTCCTTTCCCTTCCCTTCCTCTCCTTTCCTTTCCTTTCCCTTCCTCTCCTTTCCTTTCCTTTCCTTTCCCTTCCTCTCCTTTCCTTTCCCTTCCTCTCCTTTCCTTTCCTTTGCTTTCCTTTCCCTTCCTCTCCTTTCCTTTCCCTTCCCTTCCCTTCCACTCCTTTCCTTTCCTTTCCTCTCCTTTCCTTTCCTCTCCTTTCCTCTCCTTTCCTCTCCTTTCCTTTCCTTTCCTTTCCTCTCTTTTCCTTTCCTTACCCTTCTCTGCCTTTCCTCTCCTTCCTTTCCTTTCATTTTCCAATCTATTATGTTTCTTTAGTTCCTATTCTGCTCTATGCTATTCTTGTACAAAGGTTTTTATTGAAGATTCACATCAATGAAATTATGCAAAAACAATGATGGGCATATTGTGAGCTTACATGTTTACAACTGTAGGTTACAAGAAGATTACTCTGGAGTTCAAAAAATTTAAGCCAAACCTTATAAGGCCAAGAGTGTGAGTAGGAGACCATCTAAAAGATGTCTACGTTTCGTGAGTCTTGGTAAAGTGATGTTGCATTGAAGCAGATTTATATAATGGTTGTCACTCTAGGTCAGGTATGAAACACGTGGCAAGATAACATTATAACAAACAATATTATAAAGGGCAGTAAACTGAGAAACTTACATGGGGGGGGGGGGGTATTGTTCCCCAATATGAAAAATAAACTGTGTCCTATCAAGTATCCATTCCCGGCAGGATCAAGCCCGTGGGCTGGAGTGACCAAAAGAAGGAAAAGCGAGGGAGTAGAAAATCAGTGAAGAGAAAGAAGAATTTAGAAAAAAGGTGTAATGTGAGCCTTTAATGCAGAAAAAAGGAGATTAAAATAAAGAGGGAAGCATAGACAAAGAAGAAAAATTAAGAGGGAGGGGGGGGGGGATCCCCGGGGTGGGGGGAACAGAGGCTTATTAAAGGGAGAGGAGCGTTGGATCAAATCGTGAGGGGCGTATATGGGCCACCCAGGGTTGCCATACCCGGAGGAACTTAGCATGAGTGTCCGATAACACGGCAGTAAGTTTCTCATTTACCATAATGTCATTCACGCAGTTTTTAACTGCTTCAAAGTTGAGGGCCGGGGTTTTCCAGGCCCGCGCTATGGTGAGTTTAGTTGCAGTAAAAATATGTGCTGCCAGTTGGCGTTCAGGACGAAGAAGTTCTGTTATAGTGGTGTTGAAAAGGTTGCGAAGTAAAGCATATATTCTGATCCACAGTCTGCGTATCCTGGGGCAGATCCACCAGATGTGCGCCATTGTACCCTCTTGAGAGCACCCACGGAAGCATAAGGGGAAATAAGATGGGATAAAGCTCGCTAATCTGGCCTGGGTGTAGTACCACCTATAGAACACCTTGTAAGCGTTTTCCAAGAAGAGGACATTCTTGGAACATTTGGATAGCGCCATGGTCATGATCTGCCAGTCCTCCGGATCTAATTGTTTCCCAAGTTCGGCCTCCCATTGGAGGTGATAAGGTCTCAGTGGTGGTTTCTTGGAGTTTTATTATAGCTGTATATATGAGAGATATCATTCCCGAAGATTGAGGGCGTGATCTACATAGACTTTCAAAAGGAGTCATGGCATAAGGAATAGTTTAAGATCTTATTAGTTGTTGAAGAAAGTGTCGCAGTTGTATATACCTGTAATGTTCCCTAAGGGGGATGTCGTGAGAAGAACGTAGACCTGGTGAGTATCTGACTGCATCCCCCAACCGAAGGGAATGGGCCAAACATGGACCTATGGTAGGTGGGCGGTGAGCCCTGGGGAGCCAAGGAAGGGAAGCTAGTGGCACCGGGTGGGAATCCACCAGATCAATGATGGCCCACAATGGCATTTGTTGCTTCTCGTGGAGATGAGAGAGTGGGGCGATACCCGCAGCCAGAGCCGATCGGCCCTATAGGCACACTATGCAAGCTGCTTAGGGCCCCGCCGCTGTGGGGGGGCCCCCAAGACCCAGCATCCCCCCCCTGCACCTCTGGCTGGCCGTTTAGAGTGCAGTGAGGAGAGGTGGGAGGAGGTGGAAGGCGGCGATCGGCAGCTCTATGGTGCCTGAGTGGGTGGCGGGATCTCCCTGGGGCTTGTAGTACTCTCAGTGTATACAGTGGAGAAGAGAAGGGAGGGGCCTCTGACCCAGGCAGGTATTAGTTTCACTTTCACTCTGCTTGAACACTGTTGCTGATGCCCGGGTCAGAGGCCCCTCCCCTCTCCGCTGTATACATTCGGAGATAGAACTACTGGCCCCAGGGAGATCCCCCTGCCTGTGGACACCATATAGCTGCCGATCGCCGCCTCCCACCTCCACCAGCCAGGTACAGGGGAACCTCTGCAAGGGGGGAGTCAGCTGTTTGGGGGCCCAAATGTAAGAGGGGGGTTTCTGGGGACACTAATGTAAGGAAGGTGGCCTCTGGGGACATTGATGCAAGGACAGGGCCCTCTGGGGACACTGATGTAAAGACAGGGCCCTCTGGGGACACTGATGTAAAGACAGGGCCCTCTGGGGACACTGATGTAAGGAGGGGCTCTATGGGGACCCTAATGTAGGGGGAGGCTCTCTAGGGACCCTGATGTAAGGGGGGCTCTCTGGGGTCCCTAATGTGGGGGAAGGCTCTCTGGGGACCCTGATGTAGGGGAAGACTCTCTGAGGACACTGATTTAAGGGGGGCTCTCTGGGGACCTTGGTGTAAGGAGGGGCTCTCTGAGGACCCTGATGTAAGGGGGGCTCTCTGAGGACCCTGATGTAAGGGGGGCTCTCTGAGGACCCTGATGTAAGGGGGGCTCTCTGGGGACCTCATTCTGTTCTATATTGTTGTACTTATTCTTTGACTGTTTTGTTTAAAGGAGGGAGGATTGTTTTGGGAGCACTAAAGTGTCAGGTGTGACTGTGTGGCAATGGCAAATGGTTTACATAGCTCACGGCATCACGGGTCAAGTAGAGGGCCCCTTAGCAGAATTTTGCTTAGGGCCCCAGAGAGGTCAGGATTAGCACTGCCCGCAGCTGTGTAGTAGGCTTGTAGATTAGGGACCGAAAGGCCTCCATTGATTTTGCGGGCATAAAGAACCTGCCGTTTGATCCTGGGTTTCGTTTTTCCCCAGACAAACTGCATGATCCTACGTTGGTGAATTCGGAGGATGTGGGGGGGGGGGGGTACCTGGACCAGTAAGACTTGAAAATAATCAAGCAGTTTCGGGAGATAAGTCATGCGTACTATCGCTATTCTGCCAAACCAGGATAATGGAAGAGTGGACCAAGAGTCAAGCATGCTTGTCAATTTCCGGAAAAGTGAGGGATAATTGGCTTGATATAGACCTGAGTATCTTGGAGTAAGTTTGATCCCCAGGTAGGGTAACGAGGTTGTCCATTGGAAGGAGAATGCAGATTGTAATGATTCCAAATCCGAGGGCCGAAGGTTAATGGACATGGCTTTGGATTTAGCCGGGTTGACTGATAGTCTGCTCTATGCTATTCTATAAAGCAGACAAGTAAGAATCATCACCTAATTTCACTTTTATACCTTACTGTACTTATTGCAAAATGTTTCCATTTCAATATTAAAATTCAAATGGCTAACTAGAGATGTGCAACAGAAAATGTTGTTTTGTTTTCGGGTTCATTCGTTGAGTTAATTTTGTTTCGTCATATTCATTATGTTAGAAAGATTTGTTTTCAGAATTAGCTTGCTGTATTCTGATTTGTTTTGTATATTCTTTATTTTCAAATCAATGCAAAATTTGAATTTTGGAAGAAGGCTATGTGCGTCTTTCCTTTACTTTACTTTCCCTTCCCTTCCTTTCCTTTCCCAATATATTATATTCTTTTATTTTCTATTCCGTTCTATTCTATTCTATTAACCAGCCTAAGTAAGAATCATCACCTTATTTCACTTTTATACCTTACTGTACCTATTGCAAAATGTTTCCATTTTAAATTAAAATTCATTTTCAAATTCAAATAGCTAACTAGAGATGTGCACACTGGGAAATTTAGTTTTGTTTTGGGGGGTTCATTTGTTAAATTAACAGTTTTGTCATATTCATTATGTTAGAGAAAGATTTGTTTTTGGAATTTGCTTTGCTGTAATCTGATTTGTTTTGTAGATTTGTTATTTTCAAACTGATTCAAAATTTTTATTTTGGAAGAAGGCTATGTGCGTTTTATCCCTTCCCTTCCCTGTCCTTTCCTTTCTCTTCCTTTCGTTTCCTATCCCTTCCTTTCCTTTCCTTTCCCTTCTCTTCCTTCTTCCCTTCCCTCCCCTTCCCTTCCCTCCCCTTCCCTTTCCTTCCCTTTCCTTTCCTTTCTCTTCCTTCTTCCCTTCCCTCCCCTTCCATTCCATTTTATTCCCTTACCTTCCCTGTCCTTTCCATTCTCTTCCTTTCATTTCCTATCCCTTCCTTTCATTTCCATTCCCTTCCCTTCATTCTCCCCTTTCCTTTCCTTTCCTCTCCCTTCCTTCTCCTTCCCTTTCCTTCTGCTTCCCTTTCCTTTACTTTCCCTCCCTTCCCTTCCATTCTCTTTTCTTTTCCTTCCATTCCCTTTTCTTTTCTTTTTCTTCCCTTCCTTCTCCTTCCCTTCCTTTCCTTCCCCTTTTTTTCCTTTCCTTTCCTTTTCCAATCTATTATATTTCTTTAGTTCCTTTTCTGTTCTATGCTATTCTATAAAGCTGCCTAAGGCCCCTTTCACACTTGTGCGACTTAAAATTCACGGGCGCAATTTAGCCGCAATTTTAAGGAATGCCTGTGTAAGTGGCATCAATATCGGACCAAAGTAGTGCAGGGACTACTTTGAAGTCGGAACGACTTGAAGTGGTACTAATATGAATGGCTGTCATTGGAAATCATGGGGAACGACTTGTCATGCTACTTTGCAGTCCTTAAATCGTGGGGCAAGTCGTATCAGTGTGAAAGGGGCCTAAGGAGGACTCATCACCTTATTTCACTTTTATACCTTACTGTACTTATTGCAAAATGTTTTCATTTCAAATTTGAATTCATTTTCAAATTCAAATACATTTTCAAATTCGGATAATTTGTTTTGTTATCATTTATTTTGAATCCATTGAAATTCGCTACTATTATGATTCTTAATTTCCCATACATCGGAATCTCCAAATAATGTAAATTTCTGAATTTCGATTCACACAGAAGCAGAAGGAAGGGAGGAGACACGGGTTATAAAAAAAACTCTTCTATTGCAGGGACATTTCCTCCCGATTTGATGCGCACAATGGAAATTTTTGTTTTGGGTTCATTCGTTAAGTTAATAAATTTGTTTTGTAATTATCGTTATGTTAGAATTTTTTTTTTTTTTATATCGCAATTTGTTTTGTATATTCATTATTTTCAAATCGATTCAAAATTAGAATTTTAGAAGAAGTCTAAGTGCATTTTATCCTTTCCTATCCTTTATTATATTCTTTTATTTTCTGTTCTGGTCCACTCTATTCTATTAAGCAGCCTAAATAGGAATCTTCTTTTTATTATTTCACCTTTATACTTTACTGTACTTATTGCAATATGTTTCCATTTCTAATTTTAATTTTATTTTCAAATTCAAATTCATTTTCAAATTCAGATTATTTTGTTTTGTTATAATTTGCCGTATATACTCGAGTATAAGCCGAGTTTTTCCAGCACATTTTTTTTTTGCTGAAAGTGCCCCCCTCGGCTTAAGCCCCATACACACGGTCGGACTTTTTCATGGATTCTGTCCGATCGGACAATGTTGTTGAAAAATCAGACCGTGTGTATGCACCATCGGACAGTGTTCGTCGGTTTGTCCGACGGACAAAGTCTTATCTCCTGCTGGAAAGATTTGCCGTCAACCCGGTCCGATCACACCAAATCCGATCGTGTGTACGGTTGTCCGACCGGACAAAGTGCTACGCATGCTCAGATCACATTACAAGACCAAAGCTATTGGCTACTAGCCTCTACGTTGTCCCGTCGTAGGCAACAAACGTCACCACGTTCAGAATGATCGGATTTTCCGACAACTTTGTCCGACCGTGTGTACGCAAAACCAACATCGGACAAAGTACGACGGACATGATCCGACGGACCTTGTCCGCGGATTGTCCGACCGTGTGTATGGGGCTTTATACTGGAGTCAAGCACTTTTCTGCAGCAGAAAATTAAATTAAATTAAATTTTCCGGCCCGAATTTGGGGGACACTTGGTGCTAGGAAACCCAAATTTGGTATTCAAACCAAACCAACTAGCACTACAACATATCCAAAGATGGGGTTCCTAGCACTAAGTGGCCCGAGATACGGGGCCCCAAAGTCGGTTTGCAAAATGTCATCTCTTCAGCAGAAAAGTGCTTGACATTTTCCGACCCGAATTTAGGGCACCATATCCTGGGGATACTTGGTGCCAGGAACCCCAAATTTGGTATTTAAACCCAGTGTAACTAGCACTACAACATATCAAAATGGGGTTCCTAGTTCCAAGTGACCCCGAGATACGGGGGCCCCAAAGTCGGTCAACTGTGTCTATCTGCAGCAATGTCAATTCGGGACCCTTTGGGTTCAGAGACCCCAAATTTTGGCTGCAGCTAGGGGGCATCTAGGAACCCTTAACTACCGAGTTTGAAGTTCGGGGGACCTATGGCTGCAAATGGGCACAGTGAGGCTCAAAATGGGCATTGTTGACCCTCTTTTACACTTATGCCGCGTACACATGAAGGGACTTTCCCGTGGGATTGTCCGCTGGACTCGAGTCCGCCGGACAATCCCCTCGTGTGGGGGCCTTCGACAGACTTTTTTTCCCAAAAGTCCGGCGGACTAGGTTTTAAGTTTTGTTTTAAAATTATCCGCTGGACTTGGCAGTCCGGCGGACAATACGGCCGTCTGTAGTATGGTCCGGCGGACCAAAAAGGACGCATGCTCAGTAGCAAGTATTTTTCGAGTATTTTTCTTTTTCTAGTCCCGTCGTACGTGCTGTACGTCATCGCGTGAACCGCCGGACTTTTAGCGTGATCTTGTGTGTGGGCAAGTCCGTTCGCTTTCAAGTCCGGCGAAGCCCAGCTGGAAAGTCCGGCGGTTTGTCCGCTGGACTAGGTCCCTTCGTGTACACGCGGCATTACAGTAGCTGCACATTTCTCACCCTAGGCTTATACTCGAGTCAATAAGTTTTCCCAGTTGTTTGTGGTAAAATTAGGTGCCTCGGCTTATATTCGGGTCGGCTTATACTCGAGTATATACGGTATTTCAAATTCATTGAAATTTGTTACTATTGTGATTCAGAATTTCCCATACATCTGAATCTCCAAATAATTAAAATTTCATCTGGAATTTGATTTGTGACAAAACGTATCGCACATGCCTATCAGGCTTACATCCATGTATCCTAGGGGAGTTGAGCTCAGTTATACAGTTGATTTGTAACAAAACGTATCGCACATGCCTATCAGGCTTACATCCATGTATCCTAGGGGAGATGAGCTCAGTTATACAGTATATAAGGTTTTGTTTGTAATTTATTAAGACCTGGCACAAGGCCAATGTGGTGTCTATATTTAGGAAGGGTTTAAGTTCTTCAACCAGTAAGTGCAGACCTTTCATTTAACCTGTTGCCGACCGCCCACTGTCAATTGACGGCGGAGCGGTGCGGCTCTTGTGGCGGGCCGCTCTCACATGACGGTGCTAACTTTGCGGCCACTAGGGGGCGTGCGTGTGCCGCGGGAGGCGCGCGCGTGTGCCCGCCGCGCCGTTGGGGACCCGATGCGCGGCCGCGACGTCCGCTGGGCACCCGCGATAGCCCAGTAACTGTGCAGGACGTGGATCTGTGTGTGTAAACACACCGATCCACGTCCTGTCAGAGGAGAGGAGACCGATGGTGTGTCCCTTGTACATAGGGACACCGATCGGTCCCCTTCCCCCAGTCAGTCCCCTCCCCCCACAGTTAGAATCACTTAGCCCCATATTAACCCCTGCAGCGCCCCTTAGTGTTAACCCCTTCCCTGCCAGTCACATTTATACAGTAATCAATGCATTTTTATAGCACGGATCGCTGTATAAATGTGAATGGTCCCAAATATGTGTCAAAAGTGTCCGATGTGTCCGCCGCAATATCGCAGTCACGATAAAAATCGCAGATCGCCGCCATTACTAGTAAAAAAAAAAAATAATAATAAAAATGCTATAAATCTATCCTCTATTTTGTAGACGCTATAACTTTTGCGCAAACCATTCAATATACGCTTATTGCGGTTTTTTTTATACCAAAAATATGTAGAAGAATACGTATCGGCCTAAACTGAGGAAAAACTTTGTTTAAAAAAAATAAAAAAATGAGATATTAATTATAATAAAAAGTAAATGTTAAGAAGGGCAGAGATATGGGATTTTATAGGTACGTTGTAAGGATATACTCATCTAGTTAAATATTCTGGTACACAGATTGAATTATTAAAGCCTATTTTATTAACAAAATAGAAAAAAAAAGATATAAAAACAAATAAATGTGCACATATCTACAATCCTAGGAAAATACACCTATTCCTATAGCAGACATAGACAATTACGAAATTCATTTGAATTGAATTGTCTATGTCTGCTATAGGAATAGGTGTATTTTCCTAGGATTGTAGATATGTGCACATTTATTTGTTTTTATATCTTTTTTTTTCTATTTTGTTAATAAAATATGCTTTAATAATTCAATCTGTGTACCAGAATATTTAACTAGATGAGTATATCCTTACAACGTACCTATAAAATCCCATATCTCTGCCCTTCTTAATAGACATGTGCAATTCGTTTCGTTTTTTCGTTTTTTTTCGTTATTTTCGTTCGTTCGTTTTCGTACGAATGAACGAATCATTCGAATCGTACGAATACGAATAACGAATCGTAACGAATCGTTCGAATCGTACGAATCCGAATAACGAATCATTCGAATCCGAAAAACAACGAAAATCCGAAAAAAACAAATTAGAAACAACGAATGTACTAATGAAGAAAATCCGAAAAACGAAAACGAACGAAAACGAACGAAAAAATTTGTAACTTTTTTTTTTGTTGAATTGGTCATTTTCCGTGTCCCTTACAATGGTGCTGCATTCAATCGAATGGATTGAACCAAAAAATTCGTACAAAAATTTATTTTTCGATTCGTAACTTTTTTTTTTTTTTTTTTTTTCGATTTGTAATTTTCCATGTCTCTATTGAACCAAAAAATTCGTACATTCGTAACTTTTTTTTTTTTCGATTCGTAACTTTTTTTTTTCGATTCGTAACTTTTTTTTTTTTTTTTTCGATTCGTAACTTTTTTTTTCGATTCGTAACTTTTTTTTTTCGATTCGTAACTTTTTTTTTTTTTTTTCCGATTTGTAATTTTCCATGTCTCTATTGAACCAAAAAAATTCATACATTCGTAACTTTTTTTTCGATTCGTAACTTTTTTTTTTCGATTCGTAACTTTTTTTTTCGATTCGTAACTTTTTTTTTCGATTCGTAACTTTTTTTTTTTTTTTTTCGATTTGTAATTTTCCATGTCTCTATTGAACCAAAAAATTCATACATTCGTAACTTTTTTTTCGATTCGTAACTTTTTTTTTTTCGATTCGTAACTTTTTTTTTTCGATTCGTAACTTTTTTTTTTTTTCGATTCGTAACTTTTTTTTTTTTTTTTTTCGATTTGTAATTTTCCATGTCTCTATTGAACCAAAAAATTCGTACATTCGTAACTTTTTTTTTCGATTAGTAACTTTTTTTTTTTCGATTCGTAACTTTTTTTTTTTTTCGATTCGTAACTTTTTTTTTTTTTTTTTTTTTTTTCGATTTGTAATTTTCCATGTCTCTATTGAACAAAAAAATTCGTACATTCGTAACTTTTTTTTTCGATTCGTAACTTTTTTTTTCTCGATTCGTAACTTTTTTTTTTTTCGATTCGTAAATGATTAAAATGTAATAATAGCATACACATTACATCAAATTATGAATTAAGCTCCGATTACGAATCTACGAATGTTACGAATGTACGAATAAATACGAATGTGTCCGAAAATTAAACTAACGAAAAAACGAATCAACGAAAAAATAACTCTTACGAATGTACGAATCGTTACGAATCCGAACAACGACGACTTACGAATGTACGAATCGTTACGAATCCGAACAACGACGACTTACGAATGTACGAATCGTTACGAATCTGAACAACGACGACTTACGAATGTACGAATCGTTACGAATCGACGGAAACGAAAAAAACGAAACGAAAATAAACGAATTTTTTGGTTGTGCACATGTCTACTTCTTAACATTTAATTCAAAGGGATGTTAATACATTAATTCGAATAGGTAATAAGGAATTGATCTCCAAACCATACTCTCTACCTATAATAAAAAGTAAAAAATATTGCATTTTTTTCAAACTTGTCACTCTTCTTTTGTTTATAGCGCAAGAAATAAAAACCGCAGAGGTGATACCACCAAAATAAAAAACTCTATCTGTGGGGAAAAAAATGATAACAATTCAAAATGCGACAGCGCTGAAAGCTGAAAAGTGGCCTGGTCAGGAAGGGGGTGTTTGTGCCTGGTAGGCAAGTGGTTAAGCTTCTACTGCAGGGAAGGTGTTTGCTAAAGGACCTGATATAAGAGTATGTGATGGAATCCAATATCATAAGAGATAGTCAGCATGGATTCCTGACCGACATTATGTAATAATCATAATTACCCAATTATTGGGTGCAGTGTCACATTAAGAGCGACATTCATATTCTGCGGGAAAGAGCAGGAAATATTCATAACAACGTCATTTGTTATTCGGATTGGATCCGTCTTGCCAAAAATATACAGCTGGTTTGTGTACATAACATGGGTTGCGTTCATCTGTAGAGAGAGGAAGCAAATAAGTCATTAAACAAGGTCAGAAAACGTTACCGCCATACAGTAAACTGCACATTGCAAATAGTTACTATTAACCACTTCAGGCCTCGGACCAATTGGCAGCCAAAGGACCAGGCCCCTTTTTGCGATTCGGCACTGCGTCGTTTTAACTGACAATTGCGCGGTCGTGCGACGTGGTTCCCAAACAAAATTGGCGTCCTTTTTTTCCCACAAATAGAGCTTTCTTTTGGTGGTATTTGATCGCTCCCTGCGGTTTTTATTTTTTTGCGCTATAAACAAAAATAGAGCGACAATTTTGAAAAAAATGCAATATTTTTTACTTTTTGCAATAATAAATATCCCCAAAAAATATATAAAAAAACATTTTTTATCCTCAGTTTCGGCCGATACGTATTCTTCTACATATTTTTGGTAAAAAAAAAATCGCAATTAGCGATTATTGATTGATTTGCGCAAAAGTTATAGTGTTTACAAAATAGGGGATAGTTTTATAGCATTTTTATTAATATTTTTTTTTTTTTACTAGTAATGGCGGCGATCAGCGATTTTTATTGTGACTGCGACATTATGGCGGACACATCAGACATTTTTGACACATTTTTGGGACATTTGTCATTTATATAGAAATCAGTGCTATTTAAATAGCAATGATTCCTATGTAAATGACAGTTGTAGTGAAGGGGTTAACCACTAGGGGGCGGGGAGGAGTCAGTGTGACGTGTTGTGTTCGTTTTACTGTAGGGGGGCGTGGCTGTACGTGTGACGTCATTGATCGGCGTTCCCGATGACAGGGAACCGCCGATCACTGACAGTCAGTGTAGGAAGCGCGGGGAGAGGTTTGTTTACACAAACCTCTCCCCGTTCTTCAGCTCCGTAACCCGATCGCGGGACACCAGCGGCGATCGGGTCCGCTGGTCCCGCGGCCGGGGTCACGGAGCTCCCGACCGGGTCGCGAGCGCGCCGCTAGCGGCGCGCGCGCGACCCACAGGCAGGCACATGCACGATCACGTACAGGTACGTGATTCTGCCGGCCCGTGCCATTTTGCCGACGTATATCGGCGTTAGGCGGTCGGGAAGCGGTTAATGTCAGTGTGTTCCCTGACAGGTCAAAAAGGAAGTCTCCAGTTTTGTTAAAGCCGAACTCCAGCCGAAACAAACTAGATAATATGAATAGTTCATCCAAAGATACAGTATAATAATAAAGAAAAAAACTTTTGCTGCAAGATTTAGTGTGTGTGTGTTTTGATATATATATATATAAATCGGGGGAAAGTCGTGGGTGTGTGTTATACGTGGATCCCCAAAAAAAAAAAGTGCCAAAAAAAAAATCAAACGGCGCCGAAAAACAGCGACCGGCATCAATAAAAAACGAGCGCCACCGGAAAAAACCGATCTGTCTGTTCGGCTCCGCTCGCAGTCCCGCCTCCCTGCGCTCGCTTCCGAAACAGCAGGGAGGCGGGACTGTGAGCGGAGCCGAACAGTCGGCTCGGTCTTTTCCGGCGGCGCAGTCTTTCTAGGCGGCAAATTTAAATGTGGGCAAGCTGCAAATGACGCTGGGCAAGTTGCAAAGCACACTGGGCAAGTTGCAAAGCACACTGGGCAAGTTGCAAATCACACTGGGCAAAGCTGCAAATCACACTGGGCAAAGGTGCAAATCACACTGGGCAAAGCTGCAAATCACACTGGGCAAAGCTGCAAATCACACTGGGCAAGGCTGCAAATCACACTGGGCAAGTTGCAAATCACACTGGGCAAAGCTGCAAATCACACTGGGCAAGGCTGCAAATCACACTGGGCAAATTGCAAATCACACTGGGCAAAGCTGCAAATCACACTGGGCAAGGCTGCAAATCACACTGGGCAAAGCTGCAAATCACACTGGGCAAGGCTGCAAATCACACTGGGCAAGTTGCAAATCACACTGGGCAAAGCTGCAAATCACACTGGGCAAGGCTGCAAATCACACTGGGCAAGGCTGCAAATCACACTGGGCAAAGCTGCAAATCACACTGGGCAAGTTGCAAATCACACTGGGCAAAGCTGCAAATCACACTGGGCAAGTTGCAAATCACACTGGGCAAAGCTGCAAATCACACTGGGCAAAGCTGCAAATCACACTGGGCAAGTTGCAAATCACACTGGGCAAAGCTGCAAATCACACTGGGCAAAGCTGCAAATCACACTGGGCAAGTTGCAAATCACACTGGGCAAAGCTGCAAATCACACTGGGCAAGGCTGCAAATCACACTGGGCAAAGCTGCAAATCACACTGGGCAAGTTGCAAATCACACTGGGCAAAGCTGCAAATCACACTGGGCAAGTTGCAAATCACACTGGGCAAAGCTGCAAATCACACTGGGCAAAGCTGCAAATCACACTGGGCAAGTTGCAAATCACACTGGGCAAAGCTGCAAATCACACTGGGCAAAGCTGCAAATCACACTGGGCAAGTTGCAAATCACACTGGGCAAAGCTGCAAATGACGCTTAAATGTAAGTGTTTTTTTTCCCTAAACTTCCCTCCTAAAACGTTTTTTCCTTAAAATGCCCTCCTAAACTTGGGGTGCGTGTTATACGCCGATAAATACGGTGTATATATATATATATATATATATATATATATACACACACACACTATATTACCATAAGTATTGGGACGCTTGCCTTTACACACACATGAACTTTAATAACATCCCAGTCTTAGTCCGGAGGGTTCAATATTGAGTTGGCCCTTTACAGCTATAACAGCCTCAACTCTTCTGGGAAGGCCGTCCACAAGGTTTAGGAGGGTGTCTATTGGGAATGTTTGACCATTCTTCCAGAGGCGCATTTCTGAGGTCAGGCACTGATGTTGGACGAGAAGGCCTGGCTCGTAGTCTCTGCACAAATTCATTCCAAAGGTGTTCTATTGGGTTGAGGTCAGGACTCTGTGCAGGCCAGTCAAGTTCCTCCACCCCAAACTCGCTCCTCCATGTCTTTATGGACCTTGCTTTGTGCACTGGTGGGCAGTCATGTTGGAGCAAGAAGGGGTCATCCCCAAAGTGTTCCCACAAACTTGGGAGCATGAAATTGTCCAAAATGTCTTGGTATGCTGACGCCTTAAGAGTTCCCTTCACAAAACAACCCCCCACACCATAATCCCCCCTCCTACACCAAATGATTTGGACCAGAGCACAAAGCAAGCTCCATAAAGACATGGATGAGCGAGTTTGGGGTGGAGGAACTTGACCCGATACCTTTGGGATAAATTAGAGCGGAGACTGTGAGCCAGGCCTACTCATCCAACATCAGTGCCTGACCTCACAAATGCTCTTCTGGAAGAATGGGTCAAACATTCCCATAGACACCCTCCTAAACCTTGTGGACGGCCTTCCCAGAAGAGTTGAAGCTGTTATCGCTGCAAAGGGCGGAGCCAACTCAATATTGAACCCTCCGGACTAAGACTGGGATGCCATTAAAGGTCATGTGTGTGTAAAGGCAGGTGTCCCAATACTTTTGGTAATATAGTGTATATATACATGTGTATTTGTGGGAGGAGCCTGAGAGGGCTATTTAATCCTCCTCCTCTGTCAGGGCCAGTGTTGTCGACGTTTCTGGGTTCCCACCCACCCGTTCCCCCGAGCCTTTCCTACATACCCTGTTTCCCCGAAAATAAGACCTAGCGTGATTGTTGGTGATGGCTGCAATATAAGCCCTACCCCCCAAATAAGCCCTAGTTAAAGTCCTTGTAGGTCTTATTTTCAGGGTAGGGCTTATTTTTGGGGAAACAGGGTAGGGCTTATTTGGGGGTAGGGCTTATATTGCAGCCATCACCGACAATCACGCTAGGTCTTATTTTCGGGGAAACAGGGTACTCACAGTTTTTCTCATTCTTACATTCAGGGTATGTCCTCTTCTCAGGCAGACCGACCAGCTAGGCCAAGGCACACCTCAGGCCTTGGTTCTTAGGAATATCGCATTTCCCGCTTGAAGACTCCGACTACAAACACACATTAATGACCACAGAGCTGTGTTAGTTGTGTCTTTTATATCTGCCTGTAGTTCGGCTCCTGTAAATGGGTGTCTCCTAGACATGTGCAATTCGTTTAGTTTTTTTTTTGGTTTTCGTTTTTTTTTTTTTTCGTTCGTTCGTTTTCGTACAAATGAACGAATCGTTCGAATCGAACGAATCCAAATAACGTATTGTTCAAATCGTACGAATCCGATTAACGAATAGTTCGAATCGATCGAATCCGAAAAGCAACGAAAATGCGAAAAACCAAACAACGAAAATCCGAAAAACGAAAAAAGGAACAACGAAAATGAACGAAAAAATTCGTAACATTTTTTTTTTTGTTGAATTGGTAATTTTCCGTGTCCCTCACAATGGCGCTGCTTAACGTGCTTCGAATGGATTGAACAAAAAAATTCGTACATTCGTAACTTTTTTTTTCGATTCGTAAATTATTAAAATGTAATAATAGCATACACATTACATAAAATTATGAATTATGCTCCGATTACGAATCTACGAATGTTACGAATGTACGAATAAATACGAATGCGTCCGAATTTCGAATAAACGAATCAACGAAAAATGTACAAAAATACGAATCGTTACGAATACGAACAACGACGACTTACGAATGTACGAATCTTTACGAATCAACGGAAACGAAAAAAAAACGAAACGAAAATAAACAAATTTTTTTGTTGTGCACATGTCTAGTGTCTCCTTTAACCACTTACCCACTGGGCACTTACACCCCCTTCCTAACCAGACCAATTTTCAGCTTTCGGTGCTCTCACACTTTGAATGACAATTACTCCGTCATGCAACACTGAACCCAAATGAATTTTGTGTCCTTTTTTTCACACAAATAGAGCTTTCTTTTGGTGGTATTTAATCACCGCTGGTTTTTTTAATTTTTGCGCTATAAATCAAAATATACTGAAAATACGGTAAAAAAAATAAATAAAAATTCTTTGTTTCTATTAAAATTTATTGGCGAGTATTGGCAGAGTATTGCAGTGTTGCACAGTGGTGGCAGAGCATTGCACAGTGGTGGCAGAGCTTTGCACAGTGGTTGCAGAGCGTTGCACAGTGGTTGCAGAGCGTTGCACAGTGGTTGCAGAGCGTTGCACAGTGGTTGCAGAGCGTTGCACAGTGGGGGCAGAGCGTTGCACAGTGGTTGCAGAGCGTTGCACAGTGGGGGCAGAGCGTTGCACAGTGGGGGCAGAGCGTTGCACAGTGGTTGCAGAGCGTTGCACAGTGGTTGCAGAGCATTGCACAGTGGTTGCAGAGCATTGCACAGTGGTTGCAGAGCGTTGCACAGTGGTTGCAGAGCATTGCACAGTGGTTGCAGAGCGTTGCACAGTGGGGGCAGAGCGTTGCACAGTGGTTGCAGAGCGTTGCACAGTGGTTGCAGAGCGTTGCACAGTGGTTGCAGAGCGTTGCACAGTATTGCACAGTGGTGGCAGAGCGATCACGTGGTAAACGGCCGCTGATAGCCGTGATCCGTGATGCGCCGGGTCCTCGGGACCCAGGGGGCGCGCGGGAGCAAGTTTCTGGGAGGACGTCCGTAGGACATCCTCCCAGGATAAGCCAACCGCGCTGTAGCCGTCTTTTGACTATAGCGCGGTCGGCATGTGGTTAACTAGCTGGCTGTTAAGGTAGGGTGACCAGATGTCCCCGGTTTCAGGGGACAGTCCCCGGATTGAGGATACTGTCCCCGGACCAAGTCTGTCCCCGGTTTTGTCCCCGGATTTGACTTCAACAGGAGCTGGGGGCCTGGGGCAATTTTCAAAGATAGTCAGTGCAGAATAAAAAAAAAAAAAAAAATCAGAATTACACCCCCCCCGCTCCTGCTATCTTAGGGGAGTGTATTTTTTTCATTATCTGTGTCCCTTTCTGATGATGATGTTCTGGTCGGAGCGAATGGACTATTTCTTCGGTTTCTGGCACATGCCCATTCAGCTCCGCTCACAGGTTCTTCTGCCTTGGCTCAAATCCCAGCCAGTCGCCTGCCTGATTATCTGCTTGCCTTCCCCGGCAGAGTCATTTTCCTCCGCTCCCCACCCAGTAGTAGCCGGGGCCCGGAGAGTGATACCTGAGAGGCTGTGAGGTAGGTGGCGGAGGCGGCGACGGGCAGAGAGAGGCAGCTGAGCTCAGCTGACGATATAGAGGGGAAGCCGATCCAATCGTGGGGCTGCCAGTTCCGTTCCTTCAAAGCTTCAACACAGGGGTGCTTTGGGGGTGTCTGTGAATAGACTACATTGCACTGTGTCTGTCTCTCTGGCATAATGGATGGTATCAGAACTCACAGGCAGCACTTATTGGTCAGAAGTTAACAAAATCAGCACCCAGCAGCCATGTTATGTGGCACACTGTGACAGAGCCATCCAGAGCCATGATAGAGCCAGCCAGAGCCATGATAGAGCCAGCCAGAGCCATGATAGAGTGCCTGCCGCCTGTGACTTATCATAATGCTGATGATCTTAACCAGTTGCTGATTGCCGGATAGCAGATTTACTGCTACAGGGGGGTTGCGCTGCGCAGGATCACTTATATACGTGATCCTGCATTTCTGGGTATCAGAGCCAATCAGCGGATCCGGCAGACTCACCTAGTGGTCTGCCTATGTAAACAAGGCAGTTCACCATTCTGTCAGTATGGAAGACATCGATCCTGTGTTCCTGCAAAGCAGGTACAAGGATCTATGTCTTTCCTTAGTAAAATCACCTGCCCCACAGTGAGAAAACACTTGTTAGGCACACATTTAGCCCATTGATTGCCCTAGATCAGTGATGGCGAACCTATGGCACGCGTGCCACAGCTGGCACGCAGAGCCATCTCTGTGGGCACACGAGAGGGTCCAGGACAGAGCTAGAGGTCTCTCTCCTCTCAGCCCCCTCCCTCTTTGAGCTCCCCCTGTTTTTCCGTCCCCCCCTCTTTCTCTCAGCTCACCCCTCTCTCAGCATCTCTCATGCACCCCTCTCTCTCTGTCCCTCTTCTCTCTCTCTGTCCCCCTTCTCTTTCTCTGTTCCCACTCTCTCACACCCCCCCTCTCTCTGTCCCCCATCTCTCTCTCTGTCCCCCCTCCCTCTCTCTGTTCCTCCTCTCTCTCAGCTCACCTCTCAGCATTTCTCTCACACCCCTCTCTCTCAGCCCCTCTCCCTCTCTCTGTTGCCCCTCTCTCTCAGCATCTCTCTCACACCCCTCTCTCTCTGTCCCCTCTCCCTCTTTCTCAGCCCCGTCCCTCTCAGCCCCCCTCTCTCTCAGCATATCTCTCACACCCCTCTCTCTCTCTGTCCCCCTCCCTCTCTCTGTTTCTCCTCTCTCTCAGCATTTCTCTCACACCTCTCTCTCTCAGCCCCTCTCTCTGTTGCCCCTCTCTCTCAGCATCACTCTCACACCCCTCTCTCTCTATCCCCCCTCCCTCTCTCTGTTCCCTCTCTCTCAGCATATCTCTCACACCCCTCTCTCTCTCAGCCCCCTCCTTCTCAGCATCTCTCTCACACCCCTCACTCTCGCTGTCCCCTCTCACTCACACCCCCCTCTCTCTTGCTCAGCCCCCCACTCTCGCGAATTGCCGTGTTGGCACTTTGCAACACAAAACCAATGTATTTATTTCAGTTTGGGCACTCTGGCTCAAAAAGGTTCGCCATCACTGCCCTAGATGTTATCCCCTTCCCAGCCAGTGTCATTAGTACAGTGACAGTACATATTTTTAGCACTGATCTCTGTATTAGTGTCACTGGTGTCAAAAGTGTCACTAATGCCGCGTACACACGAGCGGAATGTCCGACAGAAAAAGTCAGACGGAATCTTTTCATCGGATATTCCAATCGTGTGTGGGGCCTCATCAGACTTTTTTTTTTGAAAATTCTGACGGAGCTAGAAATAGAACAAGTTTTAAATATTTCTGAAGGAACCAATTCCTATCGGGAAAATCGCTCTTCTGTATGCTGTTCCGACGGACCAAAAACAACGCATGCTCTGAAGCAAGTACGAGACGGAAGCTATTGGCTATTGAACTTCCTTTTTCTAGTCCCGTCGTACGTGTTGTACGTCACAGCGTTCTAGGCGGTCGGACTTTGGTGTGATCGTGTGTAGGCAAGACAGTTTCAGCGGAACTCCGTTGGAAAAACCTTTAGAGTTTATGTGTGTGTGTACGCGGCATTAGTGTCCGATGTGTCCACCGGAATATCGCAGTCCTGATTTCTGCCATTACTAGTAAAAAAAAAAAAAAAATATGTCCCCGGATTTCATTTTAAAAATCTCGTTACCTTATGTTAAGGAGGCACCCATGTATGTGCCCTCTAAGCTGGGGCTGTGTGCGTCCATTCACACACAAAGTGTCCAGCAAGCCACGCCCCTGCTCCCTCCTCTCATTCAGCTGCAGAAGCCAATCACTCTATTTTCTTCACTATCTCCTCTACAACCAGGAAGTTCGGGGGATGGTTCAGACTTGGAGGACCCATTGGAAGTGACACCAGTTTAGTGTTTGAGGATGGGGGAGGGTCGGGGCATTTTTTTTTTTCATGAATGCAAAACTCTTCGGCTTTAACGTTGTCTGCCGAGCCTGAGGCATGTAGCACAAAGTTTCTGTTTTTGTTATTTCTTTTCTTGCAAAATTTAAGAAAAAATACATAGCGGGTAAAACACTCTTCTGGAGATCAATACAAAAAAAACAAAAAAAACATGACAAGGGTTCTAAACTTTCTCTAATTCCAATCCTAAAATATAAAACTTTTGTCTATACAGACTTTAATGTTTCTGGTTTTATTTCTCTTGTATAACAAACAGTCATATGGTGTCAGTAGGAACTTACCATAGCTTCAGTGTTACAGTCAGAGGCTGTCATTGGACGGTGAATGGTCATCTCCGATGTTCCACCTACAACCTCCTTTACTGCCAAGCAATTGGAGTCGGTGCTGTTCAGTCTTATATCGGACGTACTATAACCGTTTGCTTCCAACCAACATTTTGACACTTGTATATTGAACGTTTCTCCAGTACAAGTAAGATTTACAGGTGGAAGGCTTCCTAAAAAAAGAGTAAATTCATTCAGAATTTTTCTGAGATGAGAAGGTGACGGTGATGTGCTTGATGTGCATTATACACTATAGGGGTTTTCTATTGTAGCCCGGGGCTGCCGGCAATGTGTCTGCCCGCTTACATCGTTACATATCTGGGTGCGGATCCCCCACTTGCATCAGGGCTCCCCAGGGAGCCTCCCCTTACATCAGGGTCCCCAGAGACCCCTCCTTACATCAAGGTCCCCAGAGAGCCTCTCCTTACATCAAGGTCCCCAGAGACCCCTCCTTACATCAGGGTCCCCAGAGAGCCTTCCCCTTACATCAAGGTCCCCAGATAGCCCCCCTTACATCAGGGTCCCCAGAGACCCCTCCTTACATCAGGGTCCCCAGATAGCCCCTCCTTACATCAGGGTCCCCAGAGAGCCCCCCTTACATCAGGGTTCCCAGATAGCCCCTCCTTACATCAGGGTCCCCAAAGAGCCCCCCTTACATCAGGGTTCCCAGATAGCCCCTCCTTACATCAAGGTCCCCAGAGACCCCTCCTTACATCAGGGTCCCCAGATAGCCCCTCCTTACATCAGGGTCTCCAGAGAGCCCCCCTTACATCAAGGTCCCCAGAGACCCCTCCTTACATCAGGGTCCCCAGAGACCCCTCCTTACATCAGTGTCCCCAGAGATCCCCCCTTACATAAGTGTCCCCAGAGGGCCCCCCTCTTACATCAGGGTCCCCAGACAGCCACCCCCCTTCCAGGGGTTCCTCGTGTACCTGGCTGGGGAGGTGCGAGGCGATTATCGGCAGCTCTACAGTGTCCCCAAGCGGTGGGATCTCCCTGAGGCTAGTAGTTCTCTTCCCCAGTGTTTACAGTGGAGAGGGGAGGGGCCTCTGACCCGGGCATTTATCAGTAACAGTGTACAGAGCCCACTCACTTGTACACTGAAGAGTGAAACTGCTAGATGCCCGGGTGGAGGCCCCTCCCCTCTCCACTGTATAGACTCAGGAAGAGAACTACAAGTCCCAGGGAGATCCCGCCACCCACAGGCAACATAGAGCTACTGATCGTCGCCTCTCACCTCCCCCCACTGCATTCTAAATGGACAGTCTTGGGGCCCCAAACAGTGGCAGAACAGCAGGGCCCAGTTGCAAGTGTGACTGCAGCGACCCCTATAGTTCCGCCACTAAGCCAATGGAACAATAAGAGAGGACTTACTGTGCAGGAGCTGTGGATAACGGGAATTGTAGTTCCTAAAGGGGCACTGGACAATGCTTGGTAATGAAGGCTGGAAGGCTGTGGACAGTAATTCATATGAATCCCTATATCTGGTAGGAGGAGAGTTTCAGCACTTTCCCTGGCAAATCTGCCCAGTGCTGGGGCAGTCCAAGGGAGAGAGTGATGGGGACAGATCTGTTGTGAGGGTCAGTTGGACCTACAGCAGAGCTGCCTTCAGAGACTGAGTTAAAGGAAAGAGTTGCTGTGTCTTCAGGATCTGATCTAGTGGTGTCACTAGGGTTGGTGTCACCTGGGTTGGTGTCACCTGGTGCGGCAAAACATGGTGTCACCCCCGTCTAGCCTGCCCAATGCCCTGCAGGCAGTGCATGGTCACGGGGCGCACCCCCAAACGGTCCCTGTAAATGATAGTGTGTAGGGCAAGCTGGGGTGGTATAGGGCAAGTTAGGGTGGTATAGGGCAGGTTGGGGTGGCATAGAGCAGGTTGAGGTGGCATAGGACAGGTTGGGGGCATATGGCAGGTTGGGGTGGCATAGGGCAGGTTAAGACTGTGCAGTGATAGTGTGCACTGTGCAGTAACTTACAGCATGATGCCTGGAGATGAAGACCCGGTGGGGCTGCTGAGTCCTTGCCTCTATCTCCATCAACTGCGGGATCAGCCATAGTTAAGGAGTCTGTGGGAGGAGTGGAGGAGGCAACCACACCCCCAGCTCCACCCACCAACTCCTGCCTCGGGAGATATTGGAGATCCCAAGGGGCTGAGTGACAGCTTAACCTGACAGGGAAGTGTTATAGGCAGCCTCGCTCCCCCACACGGCTTGTTGCCCTGCTCGCACCGCTCCGCAAGTGCAAGCAATATAATTATAATATAGTGCAGCGGCGGGCGGCGGACCTAGTGTCACCCCCTCTGGTGGGTGTCACCCGGTACGGCCCGCACCCCCATAGCAACATCACTGATCTGATCGATGGGAATCTGCTGATTGTGAAGCAATTGGGACCAGATTAGTCAACTGTCAGGAAGTGGTGAGCTGAGTTGAACTGCATATCTTGAATGCCAGCCACACACAATAAGTCCAAATAGAGACTGGCTTACTTACAAATCTATCTTCTATTATCCAACCTCACTCTTCAAGGGACAATTCACCACCTACAGAAGAGCCCCACCAAAAGCCTACCAATGTTAACTTCTAAGCGCCAGCTATTGGTGGCCTTATTCCTGTACATTCCTAGAATTGTAGCCTGTTAACCCTTAAGCCCATGGGTGTAAAAAGCTTTAGTATATAACCAGGTGTGTCAGTGGGGACCGAACAGTTAAGAGAGTTGTGGCAGAACAGAGGACCCATCATCACCAGCAGCTTCTGTGGGGGTAAGCGCTACATTATATACACTCACTTTAGGGTGGCAAGGATGACAAGGGACTGAGAAAAAAGCTACCATAGAGTCAAATAGTTAAAGCCAAATTAAACTTCCAGTTTAAATACAATACATTGACTGTTGGTGGTCAATGTAGCCCCCCCCCCCCCCTTTACACTGATGGTCAGTGCAGGGACTTCTTACATGGATGGTCAGTGTAGTGCCCCCTTACATTGGTGGTCAGTGTAGTGCCCCTACATTGATGATCAGTGTAGTGCCCCCTTACATTGGTGGTCAGTGTAGTGACTTCTTACATTGATGGTCAGTGTAGTGCCCCCTTACATTGGTGGTCAGTGTAGTGCCCCTTACATTGATGATCAGTGTAGTGCCCCCTTACATTGATGATCAGTGTAGTGCCCCCTTACATTGGTGGTCAGTGTAGTGCCCCCTTATATTGATGGTCAGTGTAGTGCCCCTTTACATTGATGACCAGTGTAGTGCCCCCTTACATTGATGACCAGTGTAGTGCCCCCTTATATTGATGTGTGTTACATGAACTTCATATGGTTTATGGGAAAATTACATTTTTGGTTTTAAATGGCACACAGTCCATTCTGACCATAGTATTATAGCATACCATACCTCGGATGAATGTATAGAGAGTTGTATTGCACTGGCAGGTAGTATTATTGTCACAATACTCATCATCAGCACAGGAATCACTTCCACAGGGTACAGACACAGCCTCTGGAGAGATAGAAAAGACATTAAAGTGATTGTGAAGCTTATTTTAAAAAAAGAAAATAACAAACATGTCATAATTACCTCCACTGTGCAGCTCGTTTTGCACAGAGTGGCCCCGAACACCGTCTTCTGGGGTCCCTCGGGGGCTCTTTTGCTGCTCCTCCCCACATCACATAACCTAGGAGAAGCACTCTCCTGGGGAGTTACCTTGTGGGCGAATGTATGACTCGGCCCCCCCAGCGCCCGCATCATTGGATTTGATTGACAGCAGCATGAGCCAATGGCTGCACTGCTATCAATCTATCCAATCAAGAGCTGAGAACCCCAGGCAGAGGAAGAGCGCGTCCCCGTCGGATAAAGCTCCAGGGCTCAGGTAAGTAAAACGGGGGGGGGGGGGCTGGGGGGCCACTGCCAGGTGTTTTTCACCTAATGCATAGGATGCATTAAGGTGTAGAAACACAAGGGTTTACAACCCCTTTTTTTTTTTTTTTAAATATCTTTATTTATCAAAAAATTTTCCTTTTTCTCCTTTACAACAGTTTGCATTGCTTACACACAGATATCATAGTGGATACATTTACTTTGTACATTAACATATTTAGTTGCCATAATTCGATATAAATATAGCCTTGTGTTTATTGTATTAAATTTACAGTCTGTCCACATATAACATTCATTCTTCAAGATCCATCCCAGTATACATCCATATCTCAACATCAACAAAAAAAAAAAAAAAAATTAAAAAAAATAAAATAAAAAAATTATTAAATTTTAATATAATTCCTCCCTCCATTTCCCCCTTCTCCTTCACCCTTTTTTTAGAATTGTTCTCTCCATCTAGGTTGTAGAATATTAACCACTTCCCGACCGGCCACTGCATATATACGTCAGCAGAATGGCACGGGCAGGCAGAATCACGTACCGGTACGTGATCGTGCATGTGCCTGCCCGTGGTCGCGCGCGCGCCGCGAGCGGCGCGCTCGCGACCCGGTCGGGAGCTCCGTGACCCAGGCCGCGGGACCAGCGGACCCGATCGCCGCTGGTATCCCGCGATCGGGTTACGGAGCTGAAGAACGGGGAGAGGTCTATGTAAACAAACCTCTCCCCGCGCTTCCTACACTGACTGTCAGTGATCGGCGGTTCCCTGTCATCGGGAACGCCGATCAATGAAGTCACACGTACAGCCACGCCCCCCTACAGTAAAATAAACACAACACGTCACACTGACTCCTCCCCGCCCCCTAGTGGTTAACCCCCTAACTACAACTGTCATTTACATAGGAATCAGTGCTATTTAAATAGCACTGATTGCTGTATAAATGACAAATGTCCCAAAAATGTGTCAAAAATGTCCGATGTGTCCGCCAAAATGTCGCAGTCACAATAAAAATCGCTGATCGCCGCCATTACTAATAAAAAAAAAAATATAATAAAAATGCTATAAAACTATCCCCTATTTTGTAAACGCTATAACTTTTGCGCAAACTAATCAATAATCGCTAATTGCGATTTTTTTTACCAAAAATATGTAGAAGAATACGTATCGGCCTAAACTGAGGAAAAAAAATGTTTTTTTATATATTTTTTGGGGATATTTATTATAGCAAAAAGTAAAAAATATTGCATTTTTTTCAAAATTGTCGCTCTATTTTTGTTTATAGCGCAAAAAATAAAAACCGCAGGGGCGATCAAATACCACCAAAAGAAAGCTCTATTTGTGGGAAAAAAAGGACGCCAATTTTGTTTTGGAGCCACGTCGCACGACCGCACAATTGTTAGTTAAAGCGACGCAGTGCCGAATTGCAAAAAGGGGCCTGGTCCTTTAGCTGCAAATTGGTCCGGGGCTGAAGTGGTTAAACTCAATCCAGGTCTGCCATGCAGTCCTAGGCTCTTTTTTAACCTCCTTCTCAGTTTCCGATCTTTTTTCCAGTGCACACATTTCGTTCATCTCCATCTCCCATTCCTTTATGTTCGGGCTTTCCCTATTTTTCCATTTTCTAGCTATTATAGTGCGTGCAGCAGTAAGAAAATACTTCAAAGTACCTTTCCTGACCTTTTTTACCGATCCCAAATTCATTGACAATACCGACATCAAAATGTCAGGTTGAATTACTCTTCCTGTCATTACTGCATATATTTTGTATATTTGCTCCCAGAAACTATAAACCCCAGGGCAGTAATACCAGATATGTGACATTGTTCCAATATCTTTTTGACATCCCCTTTAAGGTCAATTTTTATGGATATCTCATACAATATTCACATTCACTGTAGACTGAAATAATTGTGTAGTGATCACCACAAAAATGTAAGCATTTGTAAGCCCTGACAATAAACACTAACAATCATAGGCAGAACTTAAGGGATCACAGGGGTCTCAGTGGTGGACCCCCTGTCACATTAGGCTTTATACTGTGTCACTGGGTAAAAGAGCTTGTCATGTTACCCTCCTGTGTAGGTAATTCAGTAAAGCTGGCCAGGAAGGGGCACGTCCAGGTCCATGCCAAGCCCTGTGAGTTTCCGCTTTCACCTACACAGGACCACAGGGCAAACTCTTTCCCTCAGCGGTGCGCTCTTTGCTCAGTGCCCCTCACCCAGCTCAGTACAGCCCCTCCACTCCCTGCTCAGCCCTGCTCAACCGTGCACAGGCACACACGGTGGGGGCAGGCAAGCCACACTCTGAGCTGTTGGATGAAAGAGGTGGGCTTGTATGTGAATCTGGAAGTCAGAGGGCCCACCAACCCCAGCCGGACCCTCTGAGTTTCCTCTTTTACATGCAGGCCCGCTGCTTTCACCTGGCAGAACCCACCTTGTGTGCACATGCAGCTGGCAGCAGGAGAGAGACGGTAAAACAACCACCATACAGTCACAGGGCATCCTTGTGTAAATACTACTGGCAGAGGCGGCTCTAGGCTTTGTGAGGCCTTAGGCAAATCTTAAACATGAGGCCCCACTCACGCCCAAAACCGGAAAAATAATTCAAGCGATAAAAAAATAACTGTACAAATTGCATATATTAAGAGGAGATCCACAGAGCCTGGCAGAAGGGGAGGAGTTGGGAGAGGGGAGTACATGGAGCCACCCACTGACCCAGGGATCTCACCCCTGGCAGTGCTGAATTGAACAGTCCGCCCCTGGCAGGGGTAAAAGTAGTAGCGGGCAGAGAGACGTCCCTGGGGACACCGACTGGGGGACATCCCCTCCAACTCCCACACACGTCAGACAAATTAGGCGGCCGCGAGGCCCCTGGGAGTGCGAGGCCTAAGGCGACCGCCTAATTTGCCTAATTAGAGAGCCGCCTCTGAGTACTAGCATGCAGTGAGTGTATCTTGGCACGAGGTGGAAGCGGCGGGTGGTAGTGATGGGCCCCAGGTCATCTTTTTCCCACAAAGTTCAAGCTATGCTCCTGCTAAAAATGTACAATTTGCTGCCTTTTTTGGTCTGTTAAATATACGGGACACACAGAACAATAAAATACTTTAAACGGGTCCTGATGCCCAAGGCCTGTAGGAAGGTCTCCAGATCATGCGGCACTCTGATTGGCTGCATGAAGCTGATGCCACCTACCTCCTAATGTCGCCTACCTCCTAATCATTAGTAATTGACCGTGAGCTGCCGGTTACAGCACAGTCACAGTTCCTAGGGGCACAGGCAAAGTGCCCTCCACAACAAGATGGCAGTGCATATATATGTGGGGGCTGAACATTAAGGTCCACCCACCCTGCCCCACATATAAGAGTATTGTTGCTGTAAAGGGGTTGAACGTGTTTAGCTACTCCACTTTAAACCATTAAAATTCTCCATGTAAGCGTTTACTTACTGTTAGCAGAATTTTCATTGTAATAGTAATCAGCTGGAAATAAAGAGAAACATATCTGTTAATTGGAGACCTCAACTGGACTGATACTCATTCTTATGGATATATGGTATGATATTCACATTCACTGTATGCTGAAATAATTGTGTTGTGTTCACCGGGGAAATGTTAAAATGTTTGTAATCCCTGACAATAAACCTGTCAGGAATCATAAACCAGGTGGAGGCAGAAAATGCAGTTAAAAATCACACCTTTAGGCCCCTTTCACACTGGGGCGGGAGCCGCGGCGACGGCAAAGCAGCGATATATTTAGCGCTGCTTTACCGTCGTTTTAGCCACGGGATTCGGCCGCTAGCGGTGCGGTTTTAACCCCCGCTAGCGGCCGAAAAATGATTAAAATCCCCTGCAAAGAGCCGCCGTAGCCGCGCTTTGCGGTGGTATTGCCGCGGTATTACAGCGGTGTCTCATTGAAATCAATGGGTAGGAGCGGTATAGGAGCGGTGAATACACCGCTCCTATACCGCTCTAAAGATGCTGCTAGCAGGACTTTTTTTACCGTCCTGCTAGCGCACCGCTCCAGTGTGAAAGCCCGCTGGCTTTCACACTGGAGTGAATGGGGCCGGTTTTTTCAGGCAGTGCACAGGCGCTATTTTTAGTGCTGTACCGCCTGAAAAATGCCCCAATGTGAAAGGGGCCTTAATGAAATGGCAAAAAACACAGTTCAGGAACCTAGTCAAAAACAGAAGCCATGGTTTGGATGCCAGAGTGGATAATCAGACAAGCTGGGGTTAGGAAGCCATAAATCAGCGTAGTAAGGAGCAAAAAACAGGAACAGGTATCGGAAGAGAAGCCAGCCAGGCCAAGTCTTACACAGGAACACAAGCAGGAATACACTGGAGATCATAGACCACGCAAGGGCAGGAAAAAAATGAGCAAAGCTTTTTAAAGCTAAAAGCGGCTGGCTGTAAGCTAGACTAATGAGGCAGGTAATGGTAACCAGGTGAGTCACTGTGGAAACAATGAGTGGCTGGTAATTAACCGAGAGCTGAGCATCTTCTGTGCACTGAAAGAAAAGAGCTGCTCGTAAATAGCAGGAGCCCAGCCCTGACAAAACCCTAACAATGGACAATTTGCTCCCTTTTTGGTCTGTTAAATATACAAGATATCAGGAGCTTGTAAACATTCTTTGACAGCTGCTGGTCTCATTTCAGCATTCTGGATTTGGCTATGGTGCATCCCAGTTTTGTCCACCTGCAAGGTGATTGATGTGACCAGTCTCTGGGTGGAGACCAAACCTGACTTAAGCCAGCCTAGCCTGCGGTCTCATGCTTTAGATACTGCGTTTGTAAGACGTGCAAGTCCTCTATTTTTTTTGCCCTGCTCTGCTATTTGGATTCCCTTGTTGATGACCTTGGATTGGATACTGACTACTTTCTGAACCCTGCTTGCCTTTTGACTTTGGATTTAACTCTGTGTATTCTGAACCACGCCTGCCTTGTACCTGGACTGTAATTGAACCACTCTGTCTGCCAACCAGTGATGTAAGTAACTGAGTTAAAATAAACTGAGTTACGTAATGCAGTTACTTTAGAGGGTAACTAGTAATCTAACTGATTACTTTTCTCCTCATGGTAACTCAGTTACCATTACTTTGGCTTAGTTACCCCAATTACATCTACCATCACTAGATGGCAGTAGTGTAATTCCGGTGTCCTGCCAAAAAAGTTCCCCCGCCGGATAAGGACCCCCTGTACTGCGCAGGCGCAGCGCTTGCGCAGTAGGAAGGACTACGGAGCTTCCGAAAATTGCCGAACCTAAACAGCTCTGAGTGAACTCTACACCGCGCAGGCGCAGTTAACATGTAATTGTACGAGGCGATGCCACACGCTCCTGATGCTCGTGCTACTCTGCAAGGGCGTCTATCGCGTAACTAAGGGGCGGGTCTAGTATTACTGTAACCAAGGGGCGCATTTATTATTATTGTTATGTATCGAGCGCTGTCCATTAATTTAACATTCGCCCTCTTCTGTAGAAATCCGCCCCTTACACGATATAATAATAATAGACCCGCCCCTTGCTTACACGCTATAACAGATCTGCCCCTTGGTTAGAGTAATAATAGAGCAGCCCCTTGGTTACACGATATATAACAATAATAAATGCGCCCCTTGGTTACAGTAATACTAGACCCGCCCCTTAGTTACATGTATAGAATATAAAAAAAAAAAGTCAGTTACTTTGCTGCGTAACTAATTACTTTTCCAATGTAGTAACTGAGTTACTAACGCAATTACTTTTTGGGAGAAGTAATTTGTAACTTAACTAAATAACTTTTTTAAAGTAGGATGACCAACACTGCTGCCAACCACAAGAACCTGTTTGCTTTGCTCAGTCCACACCTGCTACGGCGTGGTGGCCAGGCACTATAGCATTGTGTATAAGTCCTGCGGGCAACCGAATACTGGTAGGCCTACTTGCCTTATGGCAAAGGGGGCTCAGCTGTAGTGTCTGACCACTTGCTTTAGGTGTAAGTGTGACGCTGGACACATGGAGCAAAAAATACATTTTTTATTAGAACAATGAAGGGTAAGAACCTCTGTAAATTGTATTACTTTGTTCCCTCTGGGCTGTTTCTTCCTACTTCCTGGTCAGGTGAGAGGTGTCAGACAGAACAGGAAGTGAGTCCCCCAAAGGGAACAAAGACAGCAGTTAAGTCTTGCCAGAAGTTTTAACCTTTTTCCACATATATGACTGAAGGAACAAGAAACATTACTGTAACAAAACTGTGAGCATGAGATGACTTACCTGCATTCATAAAGGTTCTAATGTTTCCTGCAATTGGCTGGGTAATTGTTATGGACTGAGAGCTGCAGGTCTGTAAGGAAATAAAAGTAATTCAACAGAAATTCCAGGCAAGTGAAATTGATGAAAGGAACTGCAAATTGTATCCAAGAAACACCCCAGCTATGCTAAAGTCACAACATCCACATGTTCTTCTATCTGTGTTATTCCCACAATGGAAACAGTGGAGAATGCGGGCACACCAGGTTCTTTCACTGCTCCAATGGTGGGACTTCCCTGGAATACTTTGCATTTCCCCTCCACATTGATTTCAGTCTCTCTAAAGCCTCATACACACGGTATGATTGTTGGCCTACCAAGCGTCTGATTTTTGTCAAAAGGGCGTGTGCCAGAATCTTGTCTTGCATACTAACGGTACACAATTTTCGTGCCACGAACTTGAACGTAGTGACGTACTACGAGGAATTTCAGCTCTTGAGCGCCACCCTTTGGGCCCCTTCTGCTAATTTTCGTGTTTGGTGAGCAATGATTCCGAGCATGCGTGTTTGTACTTTCGACTTTTGTATGACGGATTTGTGTACTGACCATCAGAAAATCTGACGTCAAACCGCTGTTCCGCCGAAAATTTACTAGCATGTCATCCAACATTTGTTGGCAGAAAATTGGACAACAATTGCCAAAGGGAGCGTACTAATGGTAAGATTTTACGACAACAATTTGTCAACAGACAATCCCCTGCCAACAATCGTACTGTGTGTACGAGGCTTAAGTCATATTCCCCAATGACCTATTTATTCTACATTGTTGGGGGCAGCATGACACCGTCAATTGTCTTTGTTAGGCATGAGATTAGGTTTGGGCCGAACCCAAGCTCATCCCTATTCTATGTTATGGCTGCAGCAGATGGGCAGAATTGTAGATTCTGGTGGTGGTATCTCAATATCAGAAGCCGGCATATGATTTTACACCCCAGTTTTGTGTGGAGTCGGCCATTAATTCAGCTTTCATGCTCATTACACACAGCGATGTTCTGCTTGCTTGGTTTGTGAAAACAGTAGAAGATCAGGAGTGAAGCTGGCATCTTTAAGCTTGGTGGTGTGCATGTTTATTTATTTTTTAGTCCATAAAAACTTCCAAGCATCCTAGTAAGGCCGTGCAAATATCAGAAAGTGGACATTGGGACAGCACAGCGGATTGATGATTAGCAATCTTGCCTTGTAGCACTGGGACCCTCAATTCGAATCCCAGCTAGGACATTATCTTCATTGAGTTTCTATGTTCTGCATGTGTTTGTTTCCTCCAATGACATGATGGTAGAATAATTGCCTCCTGTCTAAATTAGCCCTAGTTTGTGTGCATGTATGTGAGATCGGGACCCTAGATTGTGAGTTCCCTGAGGGTAGGGACTTGCTGGCAAGGTCAAGAACCGCAGCAAGCTGTGACGTACCAATTAAAATTATAGGGCGGGAGGGTGGGCAGCTCTTCCAACGGATCTTCCAGAAGGATCCAGAATTTCTGGGCGCGACACTTTTGTCGAGCTCAGGCCCAACCCAACCCACACCCCTACCAATCTTTAATGACCCTCTGGTCACTTTGACCCGCCCTGGACATGCCCCCATCAGTCAGGGCTCTCTTTCCCTATGGGGGTCAAGAGGCCTTCAGTATGGACAGCACTGCATATATTGTTGGCACCAGTTTGCTGAGATCTGACGTCTTTGAGATTGTTATACAGACTTCATTAAAGTTTTCAATAAATGCTTTTCCTAACCCTAAACTTTCAAACCTCAGGCTAATGGAAGCTCATCCAGTACAAGGAAAATGCCTGGGGTTTTGAGGGCTTCGTGAACCACTGGGCCAATTGGGCAGCTGACTGATTAGCAATATGGCTAAAGAATCCCCGACTGCTTCTTCAGGCACAGAAATCACAGAACGTCCTCTATGTGAATGTTGAGTCTTACCGAGTTACAACTATTAGTGCAGAGTACAAGATCGGCATAGAGATAGACGTTGTCAGAACTGGCAATCTTGAAGACTTTCATGGCAAACCAAGATTCAGTGCCGTTTCCATTGTTCACCACTGTTAGCTGGTCAGCAGATATATCGCTAGCTGGGCACCTGAATACAGAAACCATTCATTCGTTTTCAGTTACTGTAATCTAAAAATTAGAACACAATACTGGTACATACTATTACAGCTGAACAATATATGGGCTGCGTTCATTATTTATTTATATATTAAAAAAAAAAAAAAATATATATATATATATATATATATATATATATATATATATATATATATACACACACACACACACACACACACACACACACACACACACACACACACACACACACACACACACACACACACACACACACATACATATATATCTGTGGCAGCTGGTGCCCAAAATTCGGCGCCCCGAGCCCACCCTTTTTTTTAAGCCAATTAGAGCCTCAGGCTCTAATCATGTGCTTAAAAAAAAGAAAAAAACAAAACTCCATTGGAATCCATGCGTCCGGCGCCCCCCATATGTAGATTAGGAGGCCTGATGCATGGATAGGGGGTGGCGCCCTATATATATTATAGCTGAATAAATGGCATTCATTCATTGTATTTTTTATATATATATATATATATATATATATATATATATATATATATATATATATATATATATATATATATAATATACCTGAACAGTACATGCCATGCATTCATTAAAATATATATATATATATATATATATATATATATATATATATAATATATATATTTTAATGAATGCATGGCATGTACTGTTCAGGTATATTATATATATATATATATATATATATATATATATATATATATATACATACACACATACAGGGCTTTTTTCTTAGAGAAGAGGTGCAGGAACTCTCCCTTTCCAAGTCACCCCTTGTCTCTGCCCCTACCCACCTTCGAGCACCATTCCCTGGTTCCACCTCCTACCCACCTCCCAAACCCACCCCTTTCAGAGAATACAGTAACATTTGTGGTACTAACTAATTTCTATAGAACTTGTTAATGATAACAATAAAAGCCGTAAAATAGATCCCCTGCAGCCAGCAACACAGGACCACCCACAACAAAATACCCTCCTCCCCAGCAACAATAGACCCCATGCAGCAACAACAGATCTCCTCCTAGCCAGCATCGATAGACCCCCAGCAATAATGGACCACCTACAAGAAAATACCACCCCCTCCCTCAGCAACAATAGACCCCCGGCTGCAACAACAGATCTTGCAGCAACAATAGAATCCTCCCTCAATGGTATATCCATCCCAGCAACAACTGACCCCCCCCCCCCCCCCCCTCCAGCAACATAAGACCCACCCCAGCAACAATAGATCCCCTGCCAGCAACAACAGACCTCCCCAGTAACAACAGACCCCTCCCTCAACAGTAGATCCCTCCCAGCAACAACTAACCCTCCAGCAACCGAAGGCTCGACCCCCAGAAACAATAGATCCCATGCCAGCAACAACAGACCCCCCCACATTCAAAAACAGATCCCCTCCGATGACAATAGATCCCCCACCAGCCAGCATCAACAGACACTGCAGCACATCACAGCACCCCTTGCCATTACATACGTTCATTCCTGGAGGTGCCGGAACTGCATTCCCCCACGTTCCTGCTGAAAAGAAGCCCTGTATATATATATATATATATATATATATATATATATATATATATATATATATATATATATATATATTACCGTATTTATCGGCGTATAACACGCACCTTTTCCCCCTTAAAATCAGGGGAAAATCGTGGGTGCGTGTTATACGCTGATCCCCCGCCGATCTCCGCTAGCTGTGAGCTGAGTGGAGCGATCGCCGCCGAGCTACACATATCGAGTGTACTCGGCTCTTTTCGGCTCTTCTCTGCTCCGCTCACAGTCACGTGAGCAGAGGCTGCACTGGGACAAGGCTGCACTGGGACAAGGCTGCACTGGGACAAGGCTGCAATGGGGACAAGGCTGCACTGGGACAAGGCTGCACTGGGACAAGGCTGCACTGGGACAAGGCTGCAATGGGGACAAGGCTGCACTGGGACAAGGCTGCACTGGGACAAGGCTGCACTGGGACAAGGCTGCACTGGGACAAGGCTGCACTGGGACAAGGCTGCACTGGGACAAGGCTGCAGTGGGACAAGGCTGCACTGACAAGGCTGCAGTGGGACAAGGCTGCACTGACAAGGCTGCACTGACAAGGCTGCACTGACACGGCTGCAGTGGGACAAGGCTGCACTGACAAGGCTGCACTGACAAGGCTGCAGTGGACACTTAAATGTAAGTTTTTTTTTTACCTTAAACTTCCATCCTAAAAAAATTTTTTCCTTAAAATTCCCTCCTAAACTTGGGGTGCGTGTTATACGCCGATAAATACGATATATATATATATATATATATATATATATATATATATATATATATATATATATATATATATATATATATATATGTGTGTGTGTGTGTGTATAGGTGAACAATACATGGCAGGTGTTCATTATATTGTTCCTGTTATTCAGCATCAAAGTCTTCCATATACATTTTAGTTGGTGGTACCATACACAAGAAATAATTACATGAGCAGTGACCCATATTTCTTCAAACTTCAGAACTAATTACACCTATATGATTTTCCCCTTGTGATCGATGTGATGGGAATCACATAGTACCCAGTCCCTTGGATTGGCTGGGTACAGTATCTCTAATGATCGGCCTCCTGATGGCTATTTACCCAGTGCCACTTATAATGGCACCGAGTAGATAAAAGGCTGCCAGTCTGCCACTGATAAGTGTACAGTGGTACATAAGTGGGTAAGGTGATATATTGTTCTGTGCATTTAGTGAATTATTTTTAGCGTCAAAGTGTACAAAGAACAGGCAGAATTTCTAACCAGTGTACTTACCCGTCCTGAAGAAGATAGTACTTGACGGAGCTCAATTCGGTAAGAGAGGCATAAATATTCAGCACTTTCAAATGGAAGGTGTTAGTATCCAGATATGGTATGATCACTGAGATGTAGATAGTATCTCCTACAGTGAGGGCATCGGAATCTGAGAGCTGGGTACTAAACTGGTTATCTTTATAGGCCACCATGTAGACCGAATAACCTCTATCTGCTGTAGTGTATGTTATCATCGCGTCCCTGGAAAATAAACACACAACAAAAGATTACCTACCTAGAAACCCTTGTAGGTATGTGGCCATGCATCTATGTTATTATACAGAGTGTACATTGAGACATTTGCACTGATGATAAAGAACGAGCAAACCTATTAGATCTCTTCTTCAGCTCTATGTAAAAAAGGTGGGGGAGGTGACGCCGATATACAAAATGAGGATCTCCAATGCACCTCAAAGGTTTCAAATGAATATGTATAAGAAACAGGCAAAATAAAAGTAATTTAAGTGATCTTCTCAGGGTGAAAGGAATTGAGAATCAATATCCCAGCAATGGAAGAGTTTTCTCCCCTCTAGGGATGGGCGAACGTCGCCCATTCGGGTGTTTGCCAAACACCCGAATTTTCTGTGCACTCGGCCGAGCGCACAGTCAATAGGTTGTTAAGAAGCGGGGCCGGGAAGCTGGCTGCCACGTTCTTAAATGGGTTGTAAATGTAGAAGGTGCATTCTATGCATTAAGATAAAAAGCCTTCTGTGTGCAGTAGCCCCCCTCAACCCCCCCTAATACCCCCCTCTCTGTCCAGCGATGTCCACAAATGTATCAGCCTTCCGAGATTCTCCTTCCTGATTGGCTGAGACACAGCAGAGGCGCCATTGGCTCCCGCTGCTGTCAATCAAAGTCAGCTTGTCAATCAGGGGAGAGAGGGGGCGGGGCCGGGTTGGGGCTCCGTGTCTGAATGGACACAGGGAGCTGTGACTCGGCTCGGGTGCCCCCATAGCAAGCTGCTTGCTGTGAGGGCACTGAACAGGAGGGAGGGGCCAGGAGAACAGAAGAGGAACCAGAGAAGAGGAGGATCTGGGCTGCTCTGAGCAAATCCACTGCAACAGAGCAGGTAAGTATAACATTTTTGTTATTTTTATTAGAAAAGAAACTAGCCTTTACAATCACTTTAACAATGAATGAGTCATCAGCTGTCAGAGGGCTTCCCTGTTGACAGCGGAATGAAAAAAAAATATTGCCAAATTAGCCGGCAATAGGAAGAAAAAAAACAGCCCCCATGCCAAAATTAAGAAAAAAAAGGGTGTGGATCCCCCCAAAATCCATATCCGACCCTTATGTCAAGCCAGTCGGGCAAGCGCCCCTCCTCCTAAATCCTACCAGGCCACATGCCCTCAACATTGGAGGGTGCTTTGGGGTGGGGGCAGAGCAATAGGAAGAAAAAAAACAGCCCCCATGCCAAAATTAAGAAAAAAAAGGGTGTGGATCCCCCCAAAATCCATATCCGACCCTTATGTCAAGCCAGTCTGGCGAGCGCCCCTCCTCCTAAATCCTACCAGGCCACATGCCCTCAACATTGGGGGGTGCTTTGGGGTGGGGGGCTCTGCCCCCACCCCAAAGCACCTTGTCCTCATGTTAAAGCGGAAGTAAACCCATCGATTTAACAGTCTAAAAAAAAAGGCATGCCGTGAATGCTAACTGCACATTGGCTGTGCTCTCAACCAAACAGTCAAACCATCCAATGGCTGGTGTCATAACGGATCACATGTGCAGCACTGTGGCAGTTGAAGATTAAACAGAGGCAAAGATGGCAGCTTCCTTGGCTGAAAACGATAGGGGGGTTTACTTCCACTTTAATAGGGACAGAAGCCTCTTCTCCACAACTCTGAGTGGGTGGTTGTGGGGGTCTACTGGCAGGGGGCTTATTGGAATCTGGAAGCCCCCTTTAACAAGGGGGACCCATATCCTGGCTCCCCCATATGTAAATGAGTATGGGGTAAATGGTACCCCTACTCATTCACCAAAAAAGTATCAAAAATAAAGACAGGAGGCAGTTTTTCTTAAAACACAAGGGACGGGGCCACCTGGTGACGTCACCTGGTGGCACCACCCCATTGTGATGTTTCTGACCAGCTCATGCTGGGTAGGTGACGTCACAAGTGAGTAGTGCCACCAGGTGATGTCACACAGCAGAGCAAGCATTTGGTGGGTAGCCTTAGTCACGGACAGAGAGTTGTTTTGTGTTGTTTTTTTTTAGTTCAGTTGTGCGGCATCCATCATCCATGATGATGGATCTACATGGGGGGACATTTAATAAATAGAGGAATTGTCAAAAACTGCCTCCTGTATTTTTGACACTTTTTTCTGGTGAATGAGACATACTCAGTCACATGGGGAGGGGCAGGATCTGGAGGCCCCCTTGTTAAAGGGGGCTTCCAGATTCCGATAAGCCCCCTCCCCACAGAACCCCAAAACCACAGCCCAGGGTTGTTGGGAAGAGGCCCTTGCCCCTAATAACATGGGGACAAGGTGATTTGGAGTGAAAGGGGAAGGGGCAGAGCTCTTGTCTTCCCTGCTGCCATCCATATTTTGCTACCATTCATTATCGACCCTTGTTTGTTTCTTTGTGACGGGAGGGCCTGTGGAACCCAGAATCCCTTGGAGAGGTTGGAAAACCCTTGTTTCAGCTCTGCATGCACCTCCTATGTCTAAGTTACCCTGTGTCCATTTGGGGCACAGGGTGACTGAGAAAATGTGGCTTGGATTATTTAAAATGGGACAGTAATATTTATCCACAATATTTCCCAGGATATATACAAAAACAATTCTTTCATTTGTTTCTGAACTCAACAGGTTAATTGAAAGAGCTGATCACATTGTCCTCTGTACGATGTAGGAGACAGGCCGAATTCTACTGGAGCTCCTGCTATTCTGAGAAGGTGTCCTGTGTTTATACTTATGATAATGTATAATCTACTGTGTGAAGCTCTGTGACAACAAGTTGGACCTGCAGTGAAATCCTGATTAACCACAACAAAGGCCAGGTGGGCATGGAGTCACATTTGGCTGCTTTAAGGGACTAGTTATTTAGCTCATGTTAATTTATGTTTCTGGTTACAGGTGTACTGTAAAGCCCCATACACACAGTCGGATTTTTTCATGGATTCTGTCCGATCGGACAATGTTGTTGAAAAATCAGACCGTGTGTATGCACCATCGGACAGTGTACGTCGGATTGTCCGACGGACAAAGTCTTATCTCCTGCTGGATAGATTTGCCGACAACACGGTCCGATCACACCAAATCCGATCGTGTGTACGGTTGTCCGACCGGACAAAGTGCTACGCATGCTCAGATCACATTACAAGACCAAAGCTATTGGCTACTAGCCTCTACGTAGTCCCGTCGTAGGCAACAAACGTCACCACGTTCAGAATGATCGGATTTTCCGACAACTTTGTCCGACCGTGTGTACGCAAAACCAACATCAGACAAAGTATGACGGACATGGTCCGACGGACCTGGTCCTCGGATAATCCGCGCGTGTGTATGGGGCTTTAGAGTAATCTGAGCGGGGGAAGGGAGGGGGACCTCCACTTCAAATGTATATAAGACTGTATTCTTGTTCTAATAAACAGTTCATGCTGAGCAACCAAATAAGTATTGCCGCATCTGTGGTTGTCAGCAGTTGGAATATCTGATATCTATATTCAGACTGGGAGAAAGCGGTATATGACGAAAGCACTCAAGCGGAGTGTGGGACGTTTCGTTACATTTCTTAACTATGCTTCTGCCTGATCCCTACCTGCACCTGCAACTACTCGTTACTGAGCTTTGACTTGTTTACTGACTGTGCTTGTGTTTGAGCCTTACCTGCTTATCCGCTTCTAGACCCGAGCTTGCTCATCTCTTGGTGGGGTGATCCTGAGGACCACAGCCTGGTACTAACATTCAGCAAAATCCATCTCCACCATCAGGCGTTCTGATGAACACCGGCTGGTACTTAGACTCCGCACCTCAGGTGAGCCCGCATCATCTTCCAGGGTGACTGCCTGTGTACCTATCCTGATTGTCAGTGGTAGTCCCACAAATGCTATAGCAACTGGTCTTCGAGCCTGACCCTTGATCGTGACAGAATAATCTAGCCTAAACATGGAGGCCACTATAGCAAACGGTGTGACTCCTCTTAGGCAGAAAATTGCTGAGCTGCAGGAATTTGGTGTTACCTATCAATAAATAGTTGCCAAACTAGAAAATAAGGCGGAAAGGCAACAGGAGAAAATTCATACTCTGCGGAGACTACTACTGGATGGAGATGATACTAACACACATATGTCTCAGCCTAAACCATCTAAGTTTAATGGAGACCGCCACCATTGCAGGGGTTTCCTTTAATAGTGTCGTATATACTTCCAAATGCACCCTGCTGCATTTCCTTCTAAGAAAAGGAAGGTAATGTTTATTATCTGACTTCTGACTGGAGAAGCTCTAGTTTTGGGCCTCCCCTTATATAGAAAAAGACGTTACCACTTTGAATAATCTTAAGACTTTCTTGGCCACAATAAATCAGGTTTTTGATTATCCCAACTTCTGTGCTACTGCCAAACCAAAGTTGCATAGTCTGCGGCAGCATAAACGCTCTCATAAACGCTCTGTCGCTGAGTACACAGCTGAGTTCGGAGGTTGGACCACAGATACCACTTGGAACCCTGCAGTGCAAAAAAAGCCAGTTCCGCCAAGGACTTTCTGAACTGGTAAAGAATGGGCTTGCCAGGGTAGACTCCTAATGATCTTGAGGCCTTCATCCAATCATGTATCCGAATAGATTAGAGGCTTACAGAAAGGAGAAAGGAGAGGCTGAGAATGTTTGGAAGTAATGGTGGCATGGGTTTCTCTGCTAGTCTATTTGTTCAGCAGGATTCAAAAGTTTCTCCAGGTTCTAACACTCCTGAGCAGAGGCAGGTCTAGGCTTTGTGAGGCCTTAGGCAAAACTTGGACATGAGGCCCCACTCACACCCATAATGGGAAAAATAATTTAAGCAATAAAAATTAACAGTGTGCCATTATTCAGGATGGAGGCAGGAAAAAGGGGCTGGTAAATGTCATTTACCAACCCTCTATTTTTACTAAAAGAACAAAAAGTGCAAAATAGGCAGCTGCGAGGCCCCTGGGAGGGCGAGGCCTTAGGCGACCGCCTTTTTTGCCTAATTAGAGAGCCGCCTCTGCTCCTGAGCCTTTGCATGTCTATTCTATTAAGAGATCCCTTTCCATTCAGGCGAGATACAGAATAAGTTCAGAAAACTTATGTCTATATTGTAAGGAGTCTGGTCATTACGCAGTTAATTGTTCTAACATAGTTAGAAGAACAATTGCTGCGATTGATGTGATTGTACTTGAACAAATAAACTCCATTACCCAGTCTATCTCCCCATTGATTCACAAAAAAAATTAAGTAAATTCTTTACTATGTAATTTTGTCATCCCTATTAAACTTATCTCTAAAGCCCCATACACACGGTCGGATTTTCCGATGGATTCTGTCCTATCGGACAATGTTGTCGGAAATTCCGACCGTGTGTAGGCACCATCGGACAGTTTCCATCGGATTGTCCGACGGACAAAGTTCTATCTCCTGCTGGATAGATTTTTTCGACAACAAAGTCCGATCACACCAATTCCGATCGTGTGTAGCGAATTCCGACGGACAAAGTGCTACGCATGCTCAGATCACATTACAAGACCAAAGCTATTGGCTACTAGCCTCTACGTCAGGGGTCTCAAACTGGCGGCCCTCCAGCTGTTGTGAAACTACAAGTCCCATCATGCCTCTGCCTGTGGGAGCCATGCTTGTAACTGTCAGCCTTGCAATGCCTCATGGGATTTGTAGTTTCGCAACAGCTGGAGGGCCACCAGTTTGAGACCACTGCTCTACGTAGTCCCGTCGTAGGCAACAAACGTCACCACGTTCAGAATGATCGGATTTTCCGACAACTTTGTCCGACCGTGTGTATGCAACACCAACATCGGACAAAGTACGACGGACATGATCCGACGGACCTGGTCCTCGGATAATCCGAGCGTGTGTATGGGGCTTTAGGGGAATTGAAATTCCTTGCTCTGCTATGCTGGACTTCAGTGCTGGGGGGAACATTATGGACATAGAATTTGCCCACAGCAATCATTTTCAGGAAGAAATACATCTGCTCCGATTGATATGCAGACAGTTGATGGTTCACCTTTATTTTCAGGACCTGTTACCAATAATACGGTTCCTCTGGTACTCCAGTTTGGGGCTGACCATCGTGAGACCATCAGCTTTCAGCTGATCACGTTACCTAAATTCCCTGTCATTCGGGGCATTACTTGGTTCTTCACTCACAATCCCTCCATCAACTGGAAAGCACGGACTATAAATTTTACATTCCCCCCTTGCAAGAAATACTATAAGGAACTTTGTCGAACAAGTTCTCCACTGATCAAGGAGTCACAAGTGGATGTGGTTGAAATTCAGTCATATAACAACCTGACTCCACAATATCATGAGTTCCAGGATGTCTGTCATAAGAAGAATGCTGATTAATTACCTCCTCATTGCCCAGATGATTGTCCCATTGAACTGCCCAGGGCCGGGACAAGGGGTGGGCAGGAGGGGCGGCTGCCCCTGGCGCAATGGTTTATTGCAGGGTTGGGGGGGGCACCCTGACCCTAACCCTTATGGAAAGGGGGGCGCAGTTTGGCATCTTTGCCCTGGGTGACCTTGTCCCGTCACTGGAACTGCCCCAGGGGCAGAAATACCATTTGGTCACATTTTCAATCTGTCAGAACCTGAATTAAAGGTGCTTAGGGAGTGACTTGATGATAATTTTTTTTTTTTTTATTTATTTTTTTTTTTCAGTTCATTTTTTTTTTTTTTTAATATAAAATTTTTATTGATTTTTCAACTGAGAACATTTACAAGTACAAAAGACATTCCACATCAAGTCCTTAACTTCTTTCGGGGTGACCATCACCCAGCTTGGTAGCTTATACATTGGACGGCGACTAACACAAAAAATTCCAAAGCGGGTGTGGTCCCCCTACTTAATCTAGGCCTTCCCCCCCCCCCATCCTCCCCCCTCCCATCCCCCCCGTCAAGCCTCAGACTATTCTATCCCCTCACCATGCCACTAAGAGCTGGGAGGGAGGGTAGCAGGAGCATAACCATAAGAACAGAAAAAATAAATAAATAAATAAAAAAAAAAAAAAAAGAGAGGGAAAAAGAAAAAGAGGGATAAAGTAAGAAAAGAGACCACTTATAAAAAAGGCGTAGTAGGGAAGGAGCTGGTACTGAGCTATAGGTACGCCCGTGCCAAGAATAAATTCACCTTTCGTCTGTGGGTGCTGTTGTCCAGGGTCCCCATATCATTTGAAACTTTCTATAATTGCCCTGCTTTGTAAAGAAAATTCTCTCGTTGCCCATTACCGTATTTATACTTCTATTCCATTCCTCTAGTGTCGGGGGTAGCTGTGCCTGCCAGTGCTGAGCGATCAGCTTCCTGGCTTGGAATAGGGCCCGTAGGATAGAGTCCGTAAGGTTGTACGGGATCCTCTCTCTCTCCACAAGACCTAATAAGCAGGTTTTGGCCGTTGCCTCCAGATTTAGCCTCAAGGTCGTGTTGATTGCCTCAATAATGCTGGTCCAGTATCTAAATAGTTTTGGACATTTCCAAAACATATGGATAAAGTCCCCGACTCGGCCGCATCTGGGACAGTGGTCATTGTCCCGCCAATGCAGTTTGAACATTTTGCTTGGAGTGTGATATACTCTGTACATAAAGTAAAGTTGTGACATCTTGTGGGATGGGGATATTGATACCCGATTCGCTTGCCCTATGACCCTTTCCCATTCTTCTGTTGACAGTGGTCCCAGCTCATTCTCCCAGGCTACCCTGCTCTTGGTTGATCCACCACCCTCTCTAGTCCTATCCCCAAGTTTGGCATACAGCCCAGAGATTATCCCCTTAGTTGACTCCGAGGTCACAAGCTGCGCCAGTATGGGTATCTGGACCCAACCCGGTACCTGTAATCCAAATTGCGTCCGGGCTGCGTGCCTCACCTGGAGATATTTATAGAAAGTACAGTTTGGGAGGGAGAATTCCTGTTTCAAGGCAGCGAAGGTTTTCAAGTTATCGCCAGAATACATTTGGCTTAGTCGCGTGAGGCCCTGTTTTTCCCAGGCACTAGACTTGGTGATCTTGGCTAGTTCTTCTAAGTTGTTATTGTGCCACAGGGGGGCCAGCTCTGTTATGCCCTGGTATCCCAGCATGGACTTTGCTGTCTGCCAGAGCTTTGTTATTAGGGTTAGCGTTGGGTGGCATGTGGAGAGAGACCCAGCCTCAAGAACTTCCATGAGTGTACTATGTGGGCTACTTATCAAGAGTAAATTATTACCAGGATCTCTGGTGGCCCCCCTCCCTGCCAGGTGCTGTAATTGGGATGCAACAAAATACCGTCTAAGGTGCGGAATCGCCAGTCCACCCTCCCCCAGTGGAAGCTGAAGCGTAGCTAGGGCAATTCTAGGTTGTCCTCGCTTCCAAATCAGATCTCTAAAGAGCGAGTCCATCTTCCTGAACCACTTCTGTCCCAGCCATAGGGGAGAGTTGTGTAGGAGATATAGGATTTGTGGTAACCAAATCATTTTGATGAGGTTGCACCTCCCTGCTACCGAGAGGGGGAGGCGGGTCCACACCTCAGACTTACCTTTAAGTTTTAGTAATAACGGATCTAGGTTATACTTAGTAAATGAATTTATATCCCGGGTTATCCATATCCCTAGATACTTCAATTTGTCAAGTGGTTTAAAGTTGAGGTTATCGATAATTATGTCACCTGTGGTTGGATCCATCGGCATGAGGGCCGTCTTATCCCAGTTGATTAGGAGTCCTGAGATCCTGCCAAAGTCCCCCATTGTTTGTATGGCTGCTTTTAATGAGGAGTCTACATCTCCTAGGTAAAACAAGATATCGTCAGCGAATAACGCTATCTTCTCTTCCGCTGACCCTCGCCTAAACCCACGTATTTCCCCGTTGGCTCTAACAGCAATGGCCAACGGCTCTATTGCTAAAGCAAAGAGGAGCGGGGACAAGGGGCACCCCTGCCTCGTTCCTCTTTCCAGCCTAAAAAATTCTGAGTGTTCATTATTAATCTTTATTTTAGCGATTGGGTTTGTATACAACAGGCGCACCCATTTAATAAAGTTAGGTCCAAAACCAAATCTGAGCAGTACCTTAAACAGGTAGCCCCATTCTAGGCTATCAAATGCCTTGGCAGCGTCCAGGGCCATAATGGCCCTGGGGCCCTTGTTGTCTACTGGCAATTGTATGTTCAGGTAAGTTCTGCGAATATTTGTACTGGTTGACCTTGTTGGGACAAACCCAGACTGATCGGGATGAACTAAATTATGAATACACACGTTTAGTCGAGCAGCTAAGACCTTGGCAAGAATCTTTACATCAGTGCACAACAGGGAGATCGGACGGTATGAGGCGGGGTCCATGGGGTCTTTTCCCTCCTTCGGGATAGCGACAATAGTCGCCTCCGTCATTGAAGCTGGAAGAGACCCCATGGACTGCGCCTGGTCCAGCAACTTGAGCAGTTCCGGAAGTAGAATTTCGCCGTATCTTTTATAGATCTCCGTAGGGAGACCGTCCGGGCCAGGTGATTTAGAATTTGACATGCCAGCGACGGCATCAGTTAACTCTTGTAAAGTGATTGGGGCATCCATTAATTGCCGTTCCACCTCTGGCAAGGTTGGGAAATTTATCCCTTCCAGAAAGGGGGCATTTTCCCCGCTATCTACGTCTATCTGGGATTTATATAGGGTGGAGTAATAGTCTCTAAATATTCCCAGGATAGTTATTGGATCCGTCGAGATCACTCCGCACCTGGTCCTCACTGCCGAGACCACTGATGGAGACGTATTTGTCTTCACCAATAGTGACAGCATACGACCCACCTTTTCACCCTCGCCATAATTTAATTGCCTCTGGAGTATGCGTTTGTCCTCGCTAATCCTTTTTATGACTGTCTTATAAACTTGTTGTCTCTCTAACCATTCCTTTTGCGTTTCCAAGTTTGGGTCAAGGATATATTTCTGTTCTGCGATCATTGCACCCCTTTTAGCTTCCCCCTCCCTCTCTCGTGTCGTTCTTTTAATTCTCGCCACTTGCTGGATAAGGAGGCCTCTAAGGTATGCTTTCAATGAATCCCAGACTACCCCAATAGGGGCTGTGTTTGAATTTATATTGATAAACTCTTTCAGGGCCATTTTTATTTCTTCAGGGGTTTCAATTAGTTCCATCCACACTGGGTCAATTCTCCACTCCCTATGGTGCACCTTATTTCCTGTCTTCAATGACAGAATCAGGGGCGAGTGGTCCGAGACCCCCCTTGGGCCGTATTCTATTGCTACTATCAGAGGTAGAGCTTCCTCATTGACCAAGGCCATGTCGAGTCTAGAGAGGGTCAAGAAGGTGGCTGAAAAGCATGAATATTGCTTCTCCTGTGGATGCCGTGTTCTCCAGGCTTCAATGAGCCCGGTCTCTTGTAGAAATCGAGTCAACCTACCCTCCTCCCTGGCTATAGCTTGCTTAGGGGTAGGAAACCTATCCATTGAACTGTCCAATACCTGGTTATAGTCCCCCACTGCTAATACCGGGGTCCCAGCTTTGTCTATTGTAAATGCGATAAGTTCATATAAAATCTCCATTTTAAACGGAGGGGGAACGTAGATGTTTGCGAGGACGTACGGTTTATTTTCCCATGAGCAGTGTAAAAAAACATAGCGACCTTTTGGGTCTATTTGAACCTTATGGCATGAGAATAATATTCCCTTCCCAATAAGGATACTCACACCTCTTGAATAAGAGGAATGCAATGAGTGGTACTGGGCCTGCCACTTCCGACCACGGAGCAAGGGCACTGTGTCTTGCACCAGGTGTGTCTCCTGGAGACACAAAATGCCCGGCCCCCTGCCCTCCAAAAGGGACAGGACCAGGTCTCTCTTGGCCGGGTCTCCAAGACCCCGGACGTTCCAAGAGATCAGATCAAGTTTCTTCAACTGCATTTAGGATTGATAAGTGTGTAAGTCTTGTTGCCCAGAGTAGTTCTCAAAGAAAATATGGGGCCCTCCGGACCGTCCCACTCAAAAAGTAAAGCCATAAGTGCATCTCCTAGACAGCACCAAAAGAGTGGGCAGAAATAAAAGAAAAACCAAAAGAAGAAAAAAGAGAAAGGGAAGAGAAAAAAAAAAAAAAAAAGAGAAAAAAAGAAGAAAGGAAAAAAAAAAAAAAAAAAAAACAAAAAGGGGGGGAGGACCCTGCCTCATAGAGGCTAGCAATCCAGTCCCTCTCTCCTCTAATTCTGGTCATATAAAACCTAAGTGTCATTTCTATTAAATTCGTGCATTTCGACGTAAGTACATGATAATCCTAACATCGCTAGTGCTAGTAAGATTGCAATCAGGTGTAAAAACACTAAACCACACAGGCCCTTGAAACAATGGACCATCTTAAATAAATAATTTCCCCTAGATGTGTATCTCACCCAAATCCTTAGTATTATTGTAAGTTTCTCTCTCACTCCCCCCTCCCCCCACTCCCTCGTGACATATTTAACATGCTTAGGTGATCCCTGTGCTTGACTTGTGCCCCCCCCCCACAATCCCTGGTTGTCTTCCCCCCTCCCCCTCCCCATACCCCCTCCCGCCCCCCTCCCCCCAACCCTCCCTCCCCTTCCATCCCAGCCCATCAGGGCAGCCCCTTACAGGTGCGATCGTGACCCTACCCCCTCCCATCCCACACATACCTACATACATTTGTTCTTCCCTATTACCCACGGACTCTCTCCATTCTCCCCCCAGTGTTAGTAAAGTCTAATGTTAACACATTCATATTCATTACATCGTGACCCCCCCTGGTCCCCTGCCGCCCCACCCCTCCCCCCCCCTCCCCTTCCCCCGACCATCAATAATATACTCATATCAATTTCCAGATATATAAGAGGAGTGTCAGCCCTCTCCCCCCCCCCCAATAAAATCGGGGGGGGGGGGAGAGAGGGCACCAGACGTCAGAAAAAAAAAAAAAAACCCCACAGAAAGGGGGGAGGAAACAAAACCCCCCCTGCCCCCCACACCCCTCTCCCTAAAAGTCTCTCTTGTTCTCTTCAAGCCATTGCTGTGCTTCGGTAGGGGAGTTGAAAAAGAACGTTTTGCCAAGCGCCGTGACTCTCAACCGGGCCGGGTATAGAAGAGCGTAGTCTATTTTATAGTTAATCATGGTATGCTTAATCGGAGTAAATTCCGCTCTGCGTTTCTGCAGATCGGGCGAGAAATCTGGGTAGAATGAAACTCTAGCGCCCTGAAACCTGATGTCTCCCAGTTCTCTAGCCCTCCGCAGCAATGCAACCTTATCAGTATAGTTCAAGATTTTTAACAGTATAGTCCTGGGGCGGTCCCCTCCACGCTGATTTCTTAAGGTGGTGCGATGAGCCCGTTCGATGGCAAATAAGGGGCTGAAAGAGGATCCCCCAAAGATCTCCCCAAACCAGGTCTCTAGGAACTTTATTAGATTAGGGCCCTCCGTACGTTCCGGTAGTCCTATAATTCTAACATTGTTTCTACGGTTCCGGTTTTCCATTTCATCCAGTTTGGCTACCTGTATGTTCATAGTTTTTTTGAGCCATTGGATATCTTGTTTTAGTGGGGTCAATTCGTCTTCTATTGCACTTACTCGGTCTTCCGCCTCCACCATTCTTTGTACTATTCCATTTATCCATGTTTTATGGTGGACAGTTCGTCTCTAATGATCTTTAGTTGAGTATCAAAGTTTGCAATTGCATTTTTGCAATCATTTATTGCGTTTAGTACCTCCCGTAGTGTAGGTTCTTTCTCCCTGGCTTCCAGGGTGGTATCAACGGGGGTAATTGACATATGAGTTAGAGAAGAGCTATCCTCCACATTTAAGTGAATGGTGGAGGTTTTAATCCCGCCAGATCCCTTGGTTGCAGATTTTTTAGTGGTAGAGGGGGTGGATGCATTAGGTGCCGTAGCACCCTGGCTTTTTCTGTCTATCATCGGGTTTTTATGGTCCTTGCCCTGCAAAGTAGGTTGGTTAGATGATTGTAGCAGATTCGTTTTTTTTGGGGAAGGTGGAGCTGTTGGGGAATGTGCAAATTTTTCCAGTTTTGTCGCTGCGGCAGCTGCGACCTGATTATTTCTGTCCTTGGCTGCTCGTGTGTTTTGGGGAGCTTCTGCAAGCGAGGGCTCCTCTGGTGCTCTTTTCCTTGACATCTTTTCCCCTTCCCTTTCCCTTTCTTGTATAAATTGCAACTTGAAGATCTACTTGCAAAAATATAAGCTGATTGTTGCGCTGTTAATTGTGAGCTGTGCCGTGCTGTGCAATTCTGCTGGGCTCCATCTTTTTGGGATGAGGATTGCCTTTTCCTTGTCAAAGTGAATATAGTGTTGGAGTGCGCTTTTTTTTCTTTGAGGACTGTTTTCCTGTTCAGAATGCAAACTTATGCTTAGCTATTCTCCCTAAACTGCGACTTGAGGACTGCCTTACTGTTAAAAACACAAGCTGCGTAGTGATATCTATATGCTTCTCTCTTAAACGGCAATTTCAGGGCTGCTCTTGCATATGTGCTTGGTCCTCTCTTAACTGCAATTTAAGGACTGCAATTTTCTTTTTTTTTCCTTTTTTTTTTTTTGTGGGGGTTTTTATTTTTTTTTATTTTTTATTTTTTTTTCCTCCCTCTTTTTTCCCCCCTCTTAGCGGTAACCCCCTCTTCATGGAACTATATTCCAAGACCATGCATCAAGAATACTGATATATCTATACCGTCTTAGAGGAAGAGGAGAAATAAAGAGAAAGGGGCTCCTGCTGCTCTCCTGCTGCCATTTGTTCCTATTTCTCCCCTTTTTTTTTTTTTTTGTTCTTTCCCTCTGGGTTTTTTTCTATTCCACTTAGAGCCTGGAGTAAGCATATCCCCCAGTGCCCAAGCCCTTTACCTGTGAGGTCCCTTAAGGAAGTCTTCCCTCCCTGTGAGGATTCCAGGGATAGAGTGGGGGGGGAGGAAAGGGAAGACTTGATGATAATTTAGAGAAGGGCTTCATTAGACCCGCCACATCTCCTGCAGAGGCAGCCCTGTTCTTTGTAAAATATAAAGATGCCCCCTTGCATCCATGCATTGACTACAGGGACATGAATAAAATCACTATTACCGTATATACTTGAGTATAGGCCGACACGAATATAAGCCGAGGCACCTGATTTTACCACAAAAAAATGGAAAAACTTATTGACTCCAGTATAAGCCTATGGTGAGAAATGTGCAGCTACTGTAAGTGGAAAAGAGGGTCAACAATGCCCATTTGCAGCCTCACTGTGCCCATTTGCATGCCTCACTGTGCCCATTTGCAGCCATAGGTCCCCCAAACTTCAATCTTGGTAGTTAAGGGTTCCTAGATGCCCCCTATCTGCAGACAAAATTTGCGGTCTCTGGACCCGATGGGTCCTGAAATAATATTGCTACAGATGGACACAGTTGAGCGACTTTGGGGTCCCCTATCTTGGGGCCACTTGGTGCTAGGAACCCTAAATTTGGTATGCAAACTATCGCTACAGCATATCCAAAGATGGGGTTCCTATTACCAAGTGGCCCGAGTCGGTTCAGAAAATGTCAAGCACTTTTCTGCACCTTAGAATGACATTTTCCAAACCTACTTTGGGGCCCCGTATCTCGGGGCCACTTAGTGCTAGGAACCCCATCTTCGGATATGTTATAGTGTTGCACACCAAATTTGGGGTTCCTAGCACCAAGAGCCCCCGAGATACTAGGCCCCAAAGTCTGGTCGGAAAATGTAATTTTCTGATGCAGAAAAGTGCTTGACTCAAGTATAAGCCGAGTCAAGCAAATGTGTTGAAAAACTCAGCTTATACTCGAGTATATACGGTAACTATTATCCACTTCTTTTAATCTCTGAAATGTTGGAAAGATTCCACTTAGCCAAAGTCTTTACAAAACTAGACTTATGGGGGGTATATAACCTCATCCACATTTGTCAAGAAGACAAATGGAAAACCGCCTTTAGAACCAGATATGGGCATTTTGAGTCCTAGGTTATGCCTTTCAGCCTTTGCAATGCCCCTGAAACTTTCCAACACTTCATCACCAATGTTTTTCGTGATCTCTTGGACCTGTTAGTGATCGATTAACTGGATGATATTCTCATCTTCTCTGATAACCTGGAGCAGCATCCCAAGCATGTTTGCTCTGTCTTTGAACCGATAAGGAAGAACCATATTCATTTTTTTCTGCCAAGAGATTGTCTTCTTGACAAGCACGTTGGTCTCTATTCTTTTCCAGGTTCAATTTTATTATCTTCTATTGACCTGGATCGAGAAATGGTAAGGCTAAAGCCTTATCAAGGATGTTGTCTGAGCCACTCCGGGGGGGGGGGGGGGGGGGGAACACTGAATCAGAAGAGGAGATTAAGGGGGGGGGGGGGGGATATGATCAACATGCATAAATACATAAGGGGTCCATATAGTGATCTTGGTGTTGAGTTATTCACCTTAAGGTCATCACAGAGGACAAGGGGGTACTTTTTACGCTTAGAATTTTTTGTTTTTTATCTCCAAATACAGAAAGGTTTCCTCACAGTAAGCGCTGTGAAAATGTGAAAAAGACCCCGGATATAGAAGACTCAGGACCTCCTTCCTCCTGCTGGTGACCCCTCTAGTGATATGAAGATCTATATAGAGGAATCAGGACCTCCTTCCTCCTGCTGGTGACCCCTCTAGTGATATAAAGATCTATATAGAGGAATCAGGACCTCCTTCCTCCTGCTGGTGACCCCTCTAGTGATATAAAGATCTATATAGAGGAATCAGGACCTCCTTCCTCCTGCTGGTGACCCCTCTAGTGATATAAAGATCTATATAGAGGAATCAGGACCTCCTTCCTCCTGCTGGTGACCCCTCTAGTGATATAAAGATCTATATAGAGGAATCAGGACCTCCTTCCTCCTGCTGGTGACCCCTCTAGTGATATAAAGATCTATATAGAGGAATCAGGACCTCCTTCCTCCCGCTGGTGACCCCTCTAGTGATATAAAGATCTATATAGAGGAATCAGGACCTCCTTCCTCCTGCTGGTGACCCCTCTAGGGATATAAAGATCTATATAGAGGAATCAGGACCTCCTTCCTCCTGCTGGTGACCCCTCTAGTGATATAAAGATCTATATAGAGGAATCAGGACCTCCTTCCTCCCGCTGGTGACCCCTCTAGTGATATAAAGATCTATATAGAGGAATCAGGACCTCCTTCCTCCCGCTGGTGACCCCTCTAGTGATATAAAGATCTATATAGAGGAATCAGGACCTCCTTCCTCCCGCTGGTGACCCCTCTAGTGATATAAATATCTATATAGAGGAATCAGGACCTCCTTCCTCCTGCTGGTGACCCCTCTAGTGATATAAAGATCTATATAGAGGAATCAGGACCTCCTTCCTCCTGCTGGTGACCCCTCTAGTGATATAAAGATCTATATAGAGGAATCAGGACCTCCTTCATCCTGCTGGTGATCCCTCTAGTGATATAAAGATCTATATAGAGGAATCAGGACCTCCTTCCTCCTGCTGGTGACCCCTCTAGTGATATAAAGATCTATATAGAGGAATCAGGACCTCCTTCCTCCTGCTGGTGACCCCTCTAGTGATATAAAGATCTATATAGAGGAATCAGGACCTCCTTCATCCTGCTGGTGATCCCTCTAGTGATATTAAGATCTATATAGAGGAATCAGGACCTCCTTCATCCTGCTGGTGACCCCTCTAGTGATATAAAGATCTATATAGAGGAATCAGGACCTCCTTCTTCCTGCTGGTGACCCCTCTAGTGATATAAAGATCTATATAGAGGAATAAGGACCTCCTTCTTCCTGCTGGTGATCCCTCTAGTGATATAATGATCTATATAGAGGAATCAGGACCTCCTTCCTCCTGCTGGTGATCCCTCTAGTAATATAAAGATCTATAAAGAGGGATCAGGACCTCCTTCCTCCTGCTGGTGACCCCTCTAGTGATTATATAGAGGAATCAGGACCTCCTTCATCCTGCTAGTGATCCCTCTAGTGATCTAAAGAAACTATATAGAGCAGTGATGGCGAATTTTGGCTCCCCAGATGTTTTGGAACTACATTTCCCATGATGCTCAACTACACTGCAGAGTGCATGAGCATCATGGGAAATGTAATTCCAAAACATCTGGGGTGCCAAGGTTCGCCATCACTGATATAGAGAAATCAGGACCTCCTTCCTCCGGCTGGTGACCCCTCTAGTTATATAAAGATCTATACAGAGAAATCAGCACCCCCACCCTCCTGCTGGGGATCCCTCTAGTGATAACTAAAGATCTATATAGAGCAGGGGTCTCCAAACTGTGGCCCGGGGCCCGGATGTGGTTTGGTTTTAATTGGCTCTTGGGGCACTATTACTCCCACTGATACAAGAAACTATTCTGCCAACTGACACCAACAATAGAGCACCATTTCTCCCACTGATACCAACGATGGGGCGCTATTCCTCCCACTGAAACCAATGATTGGGGCACTATTCCTCCCACTGATACCAATAATGGGGCACTATTCCTCCCACTGATACCAATAATGGGGCACTATTCCTCCCACTGATACAATGATGGGGCACTATTCCTCCCACTGACACCAATGATGGGACACTATTCCTCCCAGTGATACTAATGATGGGGCACTATTCTTCCCCCTAATAACAAGCGTGGCAATGTTTACTCCCACTGATGCCAGGAAAATTCCCACTCCCGCTGGCTACAGTCCGGCCCTCTAAAGTCTGAAGGATATTAACTGCCCCTTTGTTTAGAAAGTTTGGAGACCCCTGTCATAAGAAATAGCCAGCATTGATTTCTAAAAGACCAATATTATGTAATAGTAATTACCCGAATATTGGGTACAGCGTCACATTAAGACTGACATTCACATTCAGCAGGAAAGAGCAGGAAATATTCATGACAATATCATTTCGTGTTGTAATTGGAAACGTCTGGGCAAAAATATACAGCTGATTACTGTATGTGACATGGGTTGCGTTCATCTGTAGAGAGAAGAAATACAGAAGTCATTAGACAGAGTCAGAAAACATCTCGCCATACAGTAAATCTGTACATTACCAGATAGTTACTATTAATGTCAGTGTGTTCTCTGTGAGGTCAAAAAGGAAGTCTCCAGCCAAAAACAACCAGATATATATGAATAGCCCATCAAAAATAAAATAAAAAAGCAACTTTTGCTGCAATATTCAGCTTTATTGTTGCTTGTGTTTAAAAAATATATATATATTTATGCATTAAACCCACTTGCCTAATGCATGGGGCATTTTCCGACGGAAAATGTCCTATCGGACAATGTTGTCGGAAATTCCGACCGTGTGTAGGCTCCATCGGACTTTTTCCGTCGGACAAGGTTTTATCTCCTGCTCTCAAATTTTCCGACAACAAAGTCCTATCGGACTTTTTCCGATCGCGTGAAGCGAATTCCGACGGACAAAGTGCCACGCATGCTCAGATCACATTACAAGACCAAAGCTATTGGCTACTAGCCTCTACGTAGTCCCGTCGTACGCAAACGAACGTCACCACGTTCAGGATGATCGGATTTTCCGACAACTTTGTTCCGACCGTGTGTATGCAGCACCAGTGTTGGACAAAATCCTTCGGAAAAAATCCGACGGATTTTGTGGTCGGAATTTCCAACCGTGTGTACGGGGCATACGAACTCATCACTCATGCTAGAGAAGTTGCGGACAATCTGGTACTCTCCCACACATACTCTGGTATTGCAAGGGTCTAACTAGATACTGGAACAAAGTCTTCCAGCTAATTTCCCAAATCACTGGAATACTTACCAAACCTGACCCAATATGGTGGGTAAGTAGGCAAGCATAAAATGGAGTAACAATGGTAATACCACAATTTAGCATACAAAGTGATTAACAGTAAGGACTCGACATTGGATGACATTTGGCATCCAGATCATCATAAACAGTAGACAGGCCACCTCAAGTGCAACAGTGAGCAGTAGCAAAGTTAAATCTACCGAGTGCTGTAATTATACTGCCAGAGCGCATTAATGGCGGCCATGCTAGTCCTAGACTGACTGGGTATGCGATGTCCTAAAGAAAAAGAGTAGGGAGCAGGGGAACCAAGGGATGCTTGTTGAATAATTATTACAGGAAGGGCAGTCCTTTGAGATGTTCTTCTGTTGGCTATCTTTGGGGCCCTTTAAGAGAGTTGGGGCACTTAATGACAGCCCCAGTTTGTCTGCATGCAGCAGAGGTATGGTATAGTCTCGGCGCAGGTGCACAGGTGTTTCAGATGTGGTAAATACAGTTGGGCCAAACACCCCCCAGTTCAGTTTGAGCCAGGGCCCTCAAACATCGCAAAAGTTCAGACCCGAACCGCGAACCCTATCAAAGTCTATGGGACCCGAACTTGAAAAATCAAAAGTGCCCATTTTGAAGGCTTATAAGCAAGTTATAAAAAGGGTTTGGGGGCCCGGGTACTGCCCTGGGGGACATGTATCAATGCAAGACTTTTCTTTAAAAAAAGATCGTTTTTAAAGGAGCAGTTATTTAATGATGGTTAAAGTGAAACAATAAAAAAAATAAAAGATTCCTTTAAATATAGTATATTTTCTGGATTTTTGGCTGATATTCTGTCATTATCATTTAAAATACACCTATGATAAAAATTATAGACCCTTCATTTCTTTGTAAGTGGGCGAATTCAGGGATCAAATCATTATTTTCCCCACTGTAGATATCTGGGTTGCCAAGCAAATGTCCCAACTGAAACAATGGTTCTTTACTACCCCGGACAACTTATGGGTGGATATTGAATCATACCTATTATATGCATCTGACCTTAAAGGGGTTGTAAAAATTCTATGCATTAAGGTGAAAAAACATCTGACAATGCCGCCCCCCCCCCCAGCCCCCCGTTTTACTTACCTGACCCCCTCGAAAGTCCCGCGCTCGCTCCTGACGTCCTCTTTGCCGCTCCCCCTGGCCGTTGATTGGCTAGAGTGGATGGATTGAAAGCAGCGCAGCCATTGGCCTCGCGCTGCTGTCAATCACATCCAATGACGCGGCGCGCGGGGGGGCGGGGCCGAGTGATACAGCGAGCGGCTACGGCCGCCAGCTGTATCACTGGAGCGCGCCTGCAAGCACTCCACACCATACGAGGGAGCTCGCATGAAGTTGTGGAGTCCTTGCGGGAGGGAGCCGAGACAGCCGCCGAGGGACCCCCAGAAGACCAGGTTCCGGGCCACTCTGTGCAAAACTAGCTGGAGGCGATTCAGTTTGCATTTGCAATACAAATCATTCATTCACAGTGGAGGCAAGTATAATATGTTTGTTATTTTAAAAAAAATTCCTTTAGTGACCCTTTAAAGTGGCCCTCTTAGCTGACATGTGGAAACATATTGATATAACTCACTTCCCTGCCACAATTAAATCAGCACTTCTAGCTTGGAATGCCTTTACCCGCTGCAAGGCTGATAACACCCTAGACTCTACAGTCCGCACTCCCCTCTCCGCTCTAGAATTCTCTCATCCCTCACAGTGGCAGGAAGCAGGCATTCTCTGGGTAGAAGTCCTTTACCAGGGCAGGGTCACATCTCAAATCCATGGGAGACTTAATAGACACATATATCTCCCCAAGAGATTTCTTAACTTAAATACAGGTTTCCACATTTCTGAAAGCTAATCCTAAGTACCCCATACACATGCATCATTCCGCTTGGAAGTTCCTCACGTTCCTCCAAATACTAAATGTATATCACTGCTCTCCTCAATTCTCCAATGCAAAGGGATATTTTCCGAAACGCCCCCTATGGCCCAGTGGGAATCTGACCTTGGCCAAACCTTCCCTGATGATCCACGGAAAATAGCTATTCGTAACTCTCAGAGTTTCACTCATTGCATCAACCAATGGGAATAATCCCAAAAGACTCTATCCCGTTGGTACTTCACTCTATATGGTTTAGTAGAGTTCTCTCCTAAGAACTCATCACTTTGCTAGAGAAGTTGCGGACAATCTGGTACTCTCCCACACATACTCAGGGTCTAACCAGCTACTGGAACAAAGTCTTCCAACTAATTTCCCAAATCACTGGAATACTTACCAAACCTGACCCAGCACTATCTCTACTACACCTAGAGATTGAACGCTTTCCCAAAAACTTCCGCAATATCATATACTTATTCTCCTGGCAGCCAAGACGCTTATCACCAGACTCTGGAGGTCCGCACAAGCACCCAATGTGTCTGAACTTGTTGCTCTTGTGAGTTTAACCTATAGTTATTGAAAAAGGTATAGCCCTTAGAACGGGATCCCTATACAAATTGAATCAGACGTGGAGCCCATGGATCCAAATGATATCTCCTCCAGTTGTTTGATATTCTTTATAATGTATGGTATAATTGCTGTTTCCTTGTTTTACCATTCATGCCTGCTATTATGTGTGCGCTGCACATAACGTTTCATTTGGCTGCTCCGTTGTTGACCTTGTTGTCCTTGCATCCCTTACCTCTGCAAACTACATGTACAACCAATAAAAAAGAAATGCTGAAAACTACTTTTTTCATGATACTGTAACCTATCAGAGTCTGCAAAGGTGTTTCACAAACTCCTCTTTAACCACTTCGCAACCAGGCCAATTCTGACATTTCTCTCCTACATGTAAAATTCATTTTTTTTTTGCTCGAAAATTACATAGAACCCCCAAACATTATATATGTTTTTTTAGCAAAGACCCTAGAGAATACAATGACGCTCGTTGCAACTTTTTATCTCGCACGGTATTTGCGCAGCAATTTTTCTAACACGTTTTTTTCAGAAAAAAAACAATTTCATGCTTAAAAAAAAAACAAACAATAAAGTTAGCCCAATTTTTTTTTGCATAATGTGAAAGATGAAGATACGCCGAGTAAATAGATACCCAACATGTCACGCTTCAAAATTGCACGCGCTCGTGGAATGGCGCCAAACTTTGGTATTTAAAAATCCCCATAGGCGACGCTTTAACATTTTTTACTGGTTACATGTTTTGAGTTACAGAGGAGGTCTAGGGCTAGAATTATTGCTCTCGCTCTAACGTTCGCGGCGATACCTCACATGTGTGGTTTGAACACCGTTTTCATATGTGGGCGGGGCTTACGTATGCGTTCACTTCTGCGTACGAGCTCACGGGGACAGGGGCGCTTAAAAAAAATTTTTTTTTTTTTATTATTGTTAATTTGACTTTTATTTTTTAAATTTGACAGTTTAAAAAAAAAAATAAAAAATTGATTACTTTTATTCCTATTACAAGGAATGTAAACATCCCTTGTAATAGGAATATTACCTGATCAGACCTATTAACAGTGAGATATGGGGTCAATAAGACCCCACATCTCACCTCTAGGCTGGAAAGCCTAAAATTAAAAAAAAAAAAAAAACGATTACCGCTTCCCAGCGGAGGCGGCGCCGTTATTCGAATGCAGAGGCCGGGCGTGACGTCATCACATCGCGCCCGGCCTCCGAACGATCATAGAGACTCCCGCGACCATCTGGTCCGCCGGAAATCTCTATAGTGATCATCCGGTGCCGGCGGTTCCTGTGACCAGCCGCTATGATCGTTCCTATGGTGCAGGGAATCGCCGGCTGAAACCGGCAATATCTGAATGATGTCTGTAGCTACAGGCATCATTCAGATATACCCCCGCAAACCGGAGGCCGTCATATGACGGCCGACGGTCGGGAAGTGGTTAACCACTTTCAGCCCCCGGACCATTTTGCTGGCTTAAGACCAGACCACTTTTTGCGATTCGGCACTGCGTCGCTTTAACTGACAATTGCGCGGTCGTGCGACGTGGCTCCCAAACAAAATTGACGTCCTTTTTTTCCCCACAAATAGAGCTTTCTTTTGGTGGTATTTGATCGCCCCTGCGTTTTTTATTTTTTGCGCTATAAAAAAAAAAGACCGACAATTTTGAAAAAAAAGCATTATTTTTTACTTTTTGCTAAAATAAATATCCCCCAAAAATATATAAAAAAAAAACATTTTTCCCTCAGTTTAGGCCGATATGTATTCTTCTACATATTTTTGGTAAAAAAAAAATCGCAATAAGCGATTATTGATTGGTTTGCGCAGAAGTTATAGCATTTACAAAATAGGGGATAGTTTTATAGCATTTTTATTAATAATTTTTTTTTTTTTTACTAGTAATGGCGGCGATCAGAGATTTTTATTGTGACTGCGACATTATGGCGGACACATCGGACATTTTTGACACATTTTTGGGACCATTGTCATTAATACAGAAATCAATGCTATTTAAATGCACTGATTCGTGTGTAAATGGCACTGGCAGTGAAGGGGTTAACCACTAGGTGGCAGTGTAGGGGTTATATGTTCCTAGAGGCGTGTTTCTAACTGTGGGGGGGGCGTGGCTGTGAGCTAGTGAATGCTAATCTCTGCTCCAATCACAGGGAGCAGAGATCGGCGTCACTAGTTGCTAGGCAGAACGGGGAGATGCTGTTTATTGCCGCATCTCCCTGTTCAGCCTTCCCGTGAGACGATCGCGGGTATCCACGTGGCGATCGAGTCCGCGGGACCCGCGACCGGCCTCACGGGGGTCCCGACTGGCGGCGCGCGCTCGATGGCACGGCGGCGTCTTAAAGGGGACGTACCTGTATGCCCTTATGCCTGTCCGTGCCATTCTGTCGACATACATCCTCGTGCACCGGTTGGGAAGTGGTTAAGGTGTCCTCAAGATATTTCATCCTGTGCTCCCTCTGCGAGGACAGGATGGGCTTTGAGATTTTCCCCTTGTAACAATGGTCAAGGAGGGTTGCCAACCATTATTGATCCTTCTTCTTGATGGCAGGGTCCTTTCGTAGGCTTTGAAGAATGGTTTTGAAGTTTGCGGAGGCATGAGAAGCAGAGCCCTCGGGGTCACTGAGGATTACAGTATCTGGAACTGCTTCCTCCCAGCCACGTACTACTCCCACGGTTTCTGGGGACTGAAAACCATCTATTAACCACTTCAATACAGGGCTTTTAAACACCCTTCCTTACCAGAGCACTTTTTGCGATTCGGCACTGCGTCGCTTTAACTAACAATTGCGCGGTCGTGCGACGTTACACCCAAACAAAATTGACGTCCTTTTTTTCCCACAAATAGAGCTTTCTTTTGGTGGTATTTGATCGCCCCTGCGGTTTTTATTTTTTGCGCTATAAACAAAAGAAGAGCGACGATTTTTAAAAAAAACACAATATTTTTTACTTTTTGCTATAATAAATATCCCATTTTTTTAAAAAAAAACTATTTTTTTTCCTCAGTTTAGGCCGATACGTATTCTTCTACATATTTTTGGTAAAAAAAATTGCAATAAGCGTATATTGATCGGTTTGCGCAAAAGTTATAGCGTCTACAAAATAGGGGATAGATTTATTGATTTTTTTTTTTTTTTTTTTTTTTACTAGTAATGGCGGGGATCTGCGATTTTTTTTTCGTGACTGCGACATTGCGGCGGACACTTCGGAAACTTTTGACACATTTTTGGAACCATTCACATTTACACAGCGATCGTTGCTATAAAATTGCAATGATTACTGTGTAAATGTGACTGTCAGGGAAGGGGTTAACACTAGAGGGCGCTGGAGGGGTTAATGTGTGTCCCTAATAGGAGTGATTCTAACTGTAGGGGGAGGGGACTTAAGGGGAGGAGACCGATCAGGTGATCCTCTGTACTGGGATCACATGATCGGTCTCCTCCCCGCTGACAGGACGTGGATCTGTGTGTTTACACCCCATCATTACACACACAGCTCCACGGTCCCGCCCGGTCCCGTTGTTTTAACGGGCAATCGCGGGTGCCCGGCGGACATCGAGGCCGCCGGGCACCCGCACCGGGTCCCGAGCGATGCCGCGGGCGCGCGCGCGCGCCCCCCAGGCGGCCGGGAATCCGAGGACGTCATATGACGCCCACCCAGGATGGTAGATCCACCTTGTGGGCGTCATATGACTATGGCCGGGTATTGAAGCGGTTAAGGTTTGACTTATGTCTTCCTCTGCTTCATTGCCTCCAAAACTGCCAGAATCCTCCCTCTCCTCTTGTGTGTGGTGTCGCAAGAATGGTGTCTGCATAAAGCGGGCCTTGAGAGGAAAGGAAGTCCTCCTCTTCCTCCCGCTGCTCTGCCTCAAATGCCCTGTCCATAATGCCATGCAGAGTCCGCTCCAGCAGGAACACAACAAGAATTGTGTCACTGATGCATGCATTGTCGCAGCTCACCATCCTTGTCGTTTCCTCAAATGGTGACAGTACAGTGCATGCATTCTTTATCAACAGCCATTGGCATGGGGGAAAAAAGCTGATCTCCCCTGAACCTGTCTTTGTGCCATACTCACACAGGTATTCGAAGGAGGAGGTGTTGCTGACAGATCTCGCATCATCACCACCAGCTGTATGGAGACGTCCAACAGTCTGCGTTAAAAACAGGGGTTTAGTTAGCACGCATTTGCAAACGCATGCGTAAGCTGCAAGGCCTCTTCGCGGCACCCTGTGTATGTTTGCAGCCCTAATGCTACTAAAATTTATGAGCGTCTCCACAGACGCACATGCACATGCTCCGACTGTGCAGACAGGGCGAACGGCCGTTTCTGATACCTACAGGATTTTATTCTCTAGGTTATTCCCTTGGGAATTATCATTTATTTGGATCTTCCCGGTTCTAATGGTATCTTCTTGGTATAGAGGAAAGGAATCTGGTTACTTTTGATGAAGGAATTATTTAGATGGCATAGTCCCTCTTAAGTTTAAAGGGGTTGTAAAGGAATTTTTTTTTTTTTTTTTTTAAATAACAAACATGTTATACTTACCTCCACTGTGCAGCTCCTTTTGCACACAGTGGCCCCCGAACCTTGTCTTCTGGGGTCCCTCGCCGGCTGTCTCGGCTCCCCCCCCCCGCAAGTACTTCTCACATAAATGCGAGCTCCCTCGCATAGTGAGAAGTACTTGCGGGCGCACTCCCGTGATACAGCCGGCAGCTATAGCCACTCGCTGTTTCCCTCGGCCCCGCCCCCCCCGGCGCGCCGCATCATTGGATGTGATTGACAGCAGCGCGAGCCAATGGCTGCACTGCTTTCAATCCATCCACTCTAGCCAATCAACGGCCAGGGTGAGCGGCGAAGAGGATGTCGGGGGCGAGCGCGGGACTTTCGAGGGGTCAGGTAAGTAAAACGGGGGGCTGGGATAGTCAGATATTTTTTCACCTTAATGCATAGAATGCATTAAGGTGAAATTTTTTTTACCTTTCCAACCCCTTTAACACCATTATTTTAGGTACATATCAGCAGTGATACGCCTACCAGCCTTTTGATTTCCTGACCTCTTATAGAAACAGGGTTCTGTTTAACAGGGGTTTATCCCCTCTATGACACACTGATACTCCGCCAGACCACCTAGGGGGCCTTGCCAGTCCTCTGGAGTCATACTTCTGTTTGGCTGATATTGTATATAAGGTCTTACAAGAGCTCCAGAAGAAGCCATGAGTATGGCGAAACATGTAGAAGCAACCAACTTTTGTACTGCGACCGCAATTTTTTCTATGTGCTGGTTTTAATATAAATAATTTTACAATGTTTAAATACAATTCTGAAATTTATATTGTTTAATGTCAGGAGAACTTACCACAGCTTCAGTGTTACAGTCAGAGGCTATCAATGGACGATAAATGGTCATCTCCGATGTTCCATCCACAATTTGCCTTACTGCAAAATACTCGGTGCTGTTCAGCCTTATATCCGACGTATTGTAACTGTTTGCTTCCAACCAACATTTTGACACATGTATATTAAAATATGCTCCAGTACAAGTAAAATTTGGAGATGGAAGGCTTCCTGAAAAAAAGAGTAAATTCATTCAGCATTTCTGAGATGAGAAGGTGACGTGCTTGATGTACATTATCACTATAGGGGTTTTCTGTTATAGCCGAGTGTTGCCAGCTATGAGTCAGCCCCGCCAGTGTAAATCAAACATCGGGCGGGCTGTGGGTGTGACGGACCCAACCAGGACAGGGGCTTTTGGAGAGGACTAGGGGCAAGCCTCCTACTCACTGATTATGGTCCATAGAGAGAGAAGATCATTCTCTAATGATGGACAAACCCTTCATGGAAGCTGAGAGCGAGGCTTGGATTACTTCTCTGAATAAGGACAATAAAGCTTCCCTTCTGGAGTGGATGGGAAGGTGTAATATTAATCCTGTACAGGTTACTAGTCAGAGGGGATATGGTGGCCCTTCTGCAGACTGGGCTGGAGAGGCTCCTTTACTTGGGGCAGAAATATTTATCGACAATATCCCTTAAGAAATCTTTGAAGATAAATTAATTCCACCTTTTCAGACTGCTGGAATATTGTAGGAGTGTCTCATAGACTGTTGCCGGATAGACTGAAGTGGGGTGGGGTTTGTTATGTGTTTAACCACTTCAGCCCCGGACCAATTGGCAGCCAAAGGACCAGGCCCCTTTTTGCAAATCTGCACTGCGTTGCTTTAACTGACAATTGCGCGGTCGTGCGACGTGGCTCCAAAACAAAATTGGCGTCCTTTTTTTCCCACAAATAGAGCTTTCTTTTGGTGGCATTTGATCGCCCCTGCGGTTTTTATTTTTTGCGCTATAAACAAAAATAGAGCGACAATTTTGGAAAAAATGCAATATTTTTTGCTTTTTGCTATAATAAATATCCCCAAAAAATATATAAAAAATTTTTTTTTCCTCAGTTTCGGCCCATACGTATTCTTCTACATATTTTTGGTAAAAAAAAAATCACAATTAGCGATTATTGATCGTTTTGCGCAAAAGTTATAACGTTTACAAAATAGGGGATAGTTTTATAGCATTTTTATTAATATTTATTTTTTTATTAGTAATGTCGGCGATCAGCGATTTTTATTGTGACTGCGACATTATGGCGGACACATCGGACATTTTTTACACATTTTTGGGACCATTGTCATTTATACAGCAATCAATGCTATTTAAATGCATTGATTCCTGTATAAATGACAGTTGTAGTGAAGGGGTTAACCACTAGGGGGAGGGGAGGGGTTATGGGCTGTGACGTGTGTGTGTTTTTTTACATTAGGGGGCGGGGCTGATGTCACTGATCGGCTTTCCCGATGACCGGGAACAGCCGATTAGTGACAGGCAGAGTAGGAAGCGCGGGGAGAGGTTTGTTTACATGGTTAATGTTATGTAGGTCTTTCCAATTGTTCTATTGTTTGTCTGTCTGATCATCTCTTGGAGATGAGATTAATCTGGTGGCCACTTTAACTTATTACCAAATTATTGTGGGATGTTATATGTTTTTTGAATAACTTACTGTTATTAGAAAGGAGTTAAGAGGGTCTGTTCCTGTCCTGTTCCCCCATATCGGGGAGAGGGGGCAGACCTGCACATGAGCTGCCTGAGTTGCTTTCAGAGACTGTGTTGATGGAAAAAGTTGCTGTGTCTTCAGGATCTGAGGTGAGAGCCTGTGTGAGGATCCAGGGTAGGGATTCCACCTCATCCCTTTAAACCCAAACACATATTGATTACACAGGTTCCGTGGCTGATTAAGGTGGTACCGTATATACTCGAATATAAGCCGAGATTTTCAGACCCTTTTTTAGGTCTGAAAGTCCACCCCTCGGCTTATATTCGAGTCACCGCCGTCTGCCTACACCGCCGTCAGCTTGTCATGCAGACAGACGGCAGTTCAAAAGCCGCGCCGCCTCCTCCCGCCCGTCCGTGATAGGCGGATTTTCCCAGCAGTACAGTGTTCCGCCTATCACGGATGGCCTGTCATTCTCATCTCATGGACGAGGATGAGAGAATGTCCGTGATAGGCGGAACACTGCACACTGACTGCTGGGAAAAAAGTGTTCCTCCTATCACGGACGAGGAGGAGGAAGAGGCGCGGCTTTTAAATTGTAATGGCGCCGTACACCGTACACGCTGTGGGGTGGACAGAGCGGGACAGAGCGGGACCACATCGGCTGCACGGATCCCGGACACAGGACCCTGGACACAGGACCCCGGACCCAGGACACAGGACACAGGACCCCGGACCCACGGATCGGCACAGGTAGGCTGCAATGGGGACATGGGCTGCAATGGGGACACGGGGGTCTGTACAGGGGACATGCAGATGGGCATTGCTGACCCTTTTTCCACTTACAGTAGCTGCTGCATTTTTGCCCCTCGGCCTATACACGGATCAATGCGTTTCCTCATTTTTTTGTGGTGATTTAGGGGCCTCGGCTTATACTCGGGACGGCCTATACTCGAGTATATACGGTAATTAAACTCAGTTGGTGCCTTATCTGCACTGAATTAGTCTCAGAACCTGTGTAATTCATATGTGTTTGGGTTTAAAGAGATGAGGTGGCAACCCTTATCCGGGGCCTGATTGATGGAAATCTGTTGATCGCTAAGCCATTGGGACCAGATTAGCCACCTGCCAGGAAGTGGTGAGCTAGACACACACACCTAGTCCAGACAGAAACAGCCTTACTCAGCAACCTTCTCTTTCTGCTCAACAATTATAGCGGGTTCTGTTCAGCCTGATATTGGATGTATCATAACCATTTGCTTCCAACCAACATTTTGACACTTGTATATTTGCTCCAGAACAAGTAAAATATGGAGATGGAAGGCTTACTGAAAAAAGAGTAAAGTCGTCAGCATTTCTAAAATGATAAGGATGACGATGACGTGATGTACATTATTCTCTATATGGGTTTTCTATATATACCCACTTTAGGGTGGCAAGAATGACCAGGAACTGGGGAGAAAGCTGCCATAGAGTCAAAGAGTTAAATCCCCAAATAAACTTCCAATTTATATACACAGTTCATTGACTGTTGGTAGTCAATGTAACCCCCCCCCCCCCCTTACATTGATGGTCAGTGCAGTGACTCCTTACATTGATTGTCAATGTTGTCCCCCCTTACATTGGATCAGTGTAGTACCCCTCTTACATTGGTGATCAGAGTAGTAGTTTTTCATCAGTGGTCAGTGTAGTGCCTTCTAACATAGGTATACATATATAGGTATATATAGGTAACATAAGTGAAGTGCCCCTTTACTTTGGTGGTCCATGTAGTACCCCCCTACATTGATGGTCAGTGTAGTGCCCCCTTACATTGGTGATCAGTGTAGTGCCCCCTTACATTGATGATCAGTGTAGTGCCCCCTTACATTGATGATCAGTGTAGTGCCCCCTTACATTGATGATCAGTGTAGTGCTCCCTTAGATTGATGGTCAGTGTTGTGCCTCCTTACATTGATGGTCAGTGTAGTGCCCCCTTACATTGATGATCAGTGTAGTGCCCCCTTACATTGATGATCAGTGTAGTGCCCCCTTACATTGATGATCAGTGTAGTGCCCCCTTACATTGATGATCAGTGTAGTGCCCCCTTACATTGATGGTCAGTGTAGTGTCCCCTTACATTGATGATCAGTGTAGTGCCCCCTTACATTGATGATCAGTGTAGTGCCCCCTTACATTGATGATCAGTGTAGTGCTCCCTTAGATTGATGGTCAGTGTTGTGCCTCCTTACATTGATGGTCAGTGTAGTGCCCCCTTACATTGATGGTCAGTGTAGTGCCCCCTTACATTGATGATCAGTGTAGTGCCCCTAACATTGATGATCAGTGTAGTGCCCCCTTACATTGATGATCAGTGTAGTGTCCCCTTACATTGATGATCAGTGTAGTGCTCCCTTAGATTGATGGTCAGTGTTGTGCCTCCTTACATTGATAGTCAGTGTAGTGCCCCCTTACATTGATGGTCAGTGTAGTGCCCCTTACATTGGTGATCAGTGTAGTGCCCCTTACATTGATGATCAGTGTAGTGCCCCTTACATTGATGATCAGTGTAGTGTCCCCTTACATTGATGGTCAGTGTAGTGCCCCCTTACATTGATGGTCAGTGTAGTGCCCCTAACATTGATGATCAGTGTAGTGCCCCCTTACATTGATGATCAGTGTAGTGCCCCCTTACATTGATGGTCAGTGTAGTGCCCCCTTACATTGATGGTCAGTGTAGTGCCTCCTTACATTGATGATCAGTGTAGTGCCCCTTACATTGATGATCAGTGTAGTGCCCCTTACATTGATGATCAGTGTAGTGTCCCCTTACATTGATGGTCAGTGTAGTGCCCCCTTACATTGATGGTCAGTGTAGTGCCCCCTTACATTGATGGTCAGTGTAGTGCCCCCTTACATTGATGATCAGTGTAGTGCCCCCTTACATTGATGGTCAGTGTAGTGCCCCCTTACATTGATGATCAGTGTAGTGCCCCTTACATTGATGGTCAGTGTAGTGCCCCCTTACATTGATGATCAGTGTAGTGCCCCCTTACATTGATGATCAGTGTAGTGCCCCCTTACATTGATGATCAGTGTAGTGCCCCCCTTACATTGATGGTCAGTGTAGTGCCCCCTTACATTGATGGTCAGTGTAGTGCCCCCTTACATTGATGGTCAGTGTAGTGCCTCCTTACATTGATGATCAGTGTAGTGCCCCTAACATTGATGGTCAGTGTAGTGCCTCCTAACATTGATGGTCAGTGTAGTGCCTCCTAACATTGATGGTCAGTGTAGTGCCCCCTTACATTGATGATCAGTGTAGTGCCCCCTTACATTGATGGTCAGTGTAGTGCCCCCTTACATTGATGGTCAGTGTAGTGCCCCCTTACATTGATGGTCAGTGTAGTGCCCCCTTACATTGATGGTCAGTGTAGTGCCTCCTTACATTGATGGTCAGTGTAGTGCGCCCTTACATTGATGATCAGTGTAGTGCCCCCTTACATTGATGATCAGTGTAGTGCCCCCTTACATATGTTACATGCTCTTCATACGGTTTATGGGAAAATTTTATATTTGGTTTTCAATGGCACAAGAGACAGTCTGACCATTGTATTATAGAATACCATACCTGGTATGAATGGATAGAGAGTTGTATTGCACTGGCAGGTAGTAGTACTATTGTCACAATACTCATCCTCAGCACAGGAATCACTTCCACAGGATGCAGACCCAGCCACTGGAGAGACAGAAAAACATTAAAGTCCATTCCTCTGGATTTCTCATACAATATTCAAATTCACTGTAGGCTGAAATAATTGTGTAGTGATCACCGTAGAAGTTAAACAATTTGTAATCCCTGACAATAATCCTTAACAATGGGCAATTTGCTGCCTGTTTGGTCTCTTAACTATATGGGACACATGGAGCAATAAAGACATTTTTTATTAGAATGGTGAAGGTTTAGAACCTCTGCAGGTTTTTTTATTGGTATGTCTCTCCTTACTTCCTGGTCAGGTGACAGGCAGAACAGGAAGTGAGGGAAAATCCCCCCTAAAGGGAACAAAGACAGCATTTAAATCTTGACAGAAGCTTTAACCTTTTTTTACATTATCCAAAACAAAAGAAGATAAAAAAATGTTTTTGTCTGGAGTTGGGTTTTAATAAATGTGACTGAAGGAACACAGAACATTACTGTAACAAACTGTGACCATGAGATGACTTACCTGCAATTGGCTGGATAATCTGAGATCTGGATTGAGGGCTGCAGGTCTGTAAGGAAATCAAAGTAATGCAACAGACAAGCAAAATCAATAAAGGAACTTCAAATTGAATCCAAAGAACATCACAGCTATGCTAAAGTCACACTGTCCACTTCATATTCCTTTATCTGTGTTATCCCCACAATGGAAACAGTGGAGAATGCGGGCACACCAGGTTTTTTCATCACTCCAATGGTGAGACTTCCTTGTAATAGTTTGCATTCCCTCCTAATTCCCCAATGACCTATTTATTCTACATTGTATCAGGGCAGCATAACACCATTAATAGTCTATGTTAGGGATGACCATAGCACCACCAACTGTCTTTGTTAAGGATGACCATAGCACCATCAACTGTCTTTGTTAGGGATGAGTGTGGCACCATCAATTGTCTTTGTTAGGGATGAGTGTGGCACCATCAATTGTCTTTGTTAGGGATGAGCATGGCACCATCAATTGTCTTTGTTAGGGAGGACCATAGCACCATCAACTGTCTTTGTTAGGTATGAGCATGGCAACATCAATTGTCTTTGTTAGGGATGAGCATGGCACCATCAATTGTCTTTGTTAGAGGTTCACTTCATGTTCCTCTATCTGTGTTATTCCCACAATGGAAACAGTGGAGAATGCGGGCACACCAGGTTCTTCCATCACTCCAATGGTGAGACTTCCCAGGAATAGTTTGCATTTCCCCTCCACGTTGGTTTCAGTCTCTCTAAGCCATATTCCCCAATGACCTATTTATTCTACATTGTATCAAGGCAACATGACACCGCCGATTGGCTATGCTAGGGATGGACATGACACCATCAACTGTCTTTGTTAGGCTTGAGAATGATACCATCAATTGTCTTTGTTAGGGATGAGCATAACACCATCAATTGTCTTGGTTAGGGATGAGATAGGGTTTGGGCCAAACCCAAGCTCATCCCTAGTCCATGTTATGGCTACAGAGGATGGGAAGAACTGTGAATTCTGGTGGTGGTATCTCAGTGTCAGAGCCAGCATATGATTTAAACTCACCACTTTTGTGTGGAGTTGGCCATTAATTCAGCTTTCAGGGAAACTGGCATATTTAAGCAGAAGCAGAACTTCACCCAAAATAAGAGGTTCCACTCTCCCCCCCCCCCTCTGCCATATTTGGAGCTTTGTTTTGTGGGGGGAGCAGGTACCTAGTTTTGACAGGTACCTACTCCCACTTCATAGACAACCCCAGTGGAAGACCTCTCCCCCTCCCTGCCTGAAACCTCCTGGGACAAGTCACGAGCCCCAGAAGGCTGTGGGACCATTCACCCTGTGCAGTGGGCAGCCGGCTGTGAAGCCGCAAGGAGTCATAGCCAGTTGCCCACAGTTAACATGCTGTTGCCAGGGAGCGAAGACTGGTGAAGAAACCGGCCCTGGTGAGGACAGCGCTGGATCCCTGAACAGGTCAGTGGCTGTTTACTAAGATTATGAAGATACTTGGAGGTGTTTATGAACTGAATAAAAAATAATTCACACCACCAAAAGTAAAGCAGCTCTTCCATCATTCTTTAGATTAAAGTGGTAATAAACTCCTTTGTGCCATTTTTACCTACTGGTAAGCTTATAATAAGGCTTACCTGTAGTTAAAATTAATATCTCCTAAACCTACACCCTTTAGGAGATATTCCAGTGAGCAACAGATGGTGATGTCACCTGCGAATACCCGTGCCATTCCTTCAGAGCTCTGTGCCTGGGGCTCCCATGCACATGCGTGGGAGTGACACCATTGTGGCTCAGCCAGTCTGATGGCAGGAGTCCGAGAACTCGGAAGGAAGACTGGGTGAAGATGGAAGCCCTTTTAGCGGGCCCCCCCCGTACGCATCTGCCGGTCGGTCCACTTACCCCATCTGGGCGGCGGGCATCGGCGGACGTCAAGGAAAGGCGGACATCGGCAGACATCAAGGAGCGTCAGGGATCAGGGCATAGGGTAGGAGCTCCTGTGTCTTCTCCTCCCTCCTCCTCGCTTCCGTCATGCATCTCCTCCTCTACTCCTAGGCGTCCAATAGGATTGCCTGTCCTTTCAGCCAATCGGGTGAGGGGTATAAGACCCGTTTCCCGATTGGTCAGGAGGAGGATCAGTGTTGGAACAGCGAATATTCATTCGCTGTTGTAACACCTGGGTGGGCTCGTAGCGCAATGCTCTCCGCCACAAGCCCACCCTATTTTGAAGCCTATTAGAGCCTATGGCTCTAATCAGGTGCTTAACAAAAAAAAAAACCCCCGCCACTGTAATTCAGGCGCCCGTCACCCTAAAAGGGGCCGGACACATGAATAGGGGGTGGCGGCGGCAATGAATAGAGCATCGTATAACTGCATCGCTAGAGGGTGGAGGGGGTGGCGGCCGTGGATAGAGGGGGCGGCGCTTGGGCGCCCCCAATGGACGGGCCGCCACTGGAAAGCACTGTATAAATTGTTGGCACCAGGTTGCTGAGATCTGAGGTCTGGTTATCAGTGGGAAGGAGGGATTGTTATACATACTTCATTAAACTGTATAGACACCAACCCCTCTAGTGGGATTTTTCAGGGCATACATTTTAACATGGTTTAAACGTTTCTATAATATACTTTATTTACATATATATAAAAAGAGAACATTCGTGTACAAGAAAATACCAATGCGGTTGGAAAAAATGTTTTTGGGTTTACAGAAATAACCACATTCATCTGTCAGAGGACTCATATAGGCAGAAGAGAGACCCAACGCAAAAAGTTTCTTCTTCAGGGGTAAGTGGTTATAATACAGGGCTTTTCTTGTAAGCACACACATAACTTGTGGGAAACTGCATCATTTAAAAAAAAAACATAATTTTAACCACTTTAATACCGCCCCAATACCGCCCCACGCTTTTTTTTAGCACTGATCACTGTATTACTGGTCCCCAAAAAGTGTCAAACGTGTCAGTTAGGTGTCGGATTTGTCCGCCGCAATGTCGCAGTCCCACTAAAAACCACTGATCGAAACCATTACTAAAAAAATAAATAAATAAAAATAAAAGTTCCATATCCCTTAGTTTGTAAACGCTATAACTTTTGCGCAAACCAATCAATACGCGCTTATTGGGATTTTTTAAACCAAAAATATGTAGCAGAATACATATTGGCCTAAACTGTAAACTGTAAATTAAATTAGAGTTTTAAAAAATTTTTATTGGATATGTTTCATAGCAGAAAGTAAAAAATGTGTTTGTTTGATTTTCAAAATTGAAATTTTTTCTTTATAGCGCAAAAAAATAGAAACCGCAGAGGTGATCAAATGCTACCAAAAGAAATCTCTTTTTGTGGTACAAAAAGGACATCAATTTTATTTGGGTACAGTGTCACACGACCGCGCAATTGTCAGTTGAAGCAACTCAGTGCCGTAAAAAAGTACCCAAAAATGGCCTGGTCATTAAGGGGGAAAAACTTCCGGTCTGTAAGTGGTGAAAATTATGTGGTTTCCCACAAGTTATGTGTGTGCTTACAAGAACAGCCTTGTATTATAGCCGCTGAATAGGGATGGGCCCGGTGTTGATTCGAACCCATGTTCGAATCGAATATCGGGCGTTCGCCCGTTCGGCGAGCCCAGAACTATTTGGGCCGCTCGCATCAAATTCGTGTGATGCGAGTGGCCCGCAATGCACTGCGCCAGTCAAAGTGCAATGCTGGCTGATGATTGGCCAAGCATGCACTGTGACCCCGCATGCATGGCCAATAACATCGCCGGCAGCGAGGAGAGCCATAATTGGCTACAGGCAGGATGCCTGTAGCCAATTATAGCTCAGGGGCTTTAGTACACGCCCCACGGTATAAGAGGCCGCCGCGGCGGCAGCCTCGCATATTGTGTTTCAGTGTCAGCGTGTCAGTGTGCTGCTGACTGCTGAGAACATGTGCTCTATTTCTGGGGATATGTGTGTGCGTGCTGTTAGTACAGCATTGCAGTATCACATCTGGGGGGAGTCTATAGGTTGCCTGTGAAGGGGGGCAGGTTTCCTGTGCTTAGAACTGTCCCTGCAAAAAGTGTCATTTTTGCAGGGAAAAAAAGCTATTTAAAAGCACTCGCGGCTAATGAATTGATGGCTCCCGTAACACAGAGAACTGTCATTCATTGATAAAAAAAATAAATAAAAAAGCGTGGGGGTCCCCCCAAATTCAATAACCAGGCCCTTCAGGTCTGGGATGGATATTAAGGGGACCCCAGCCAAAAAAAAAAAAATGGCGTAGGTTCCCCCTCAAAATCCATACCAGACCCTTGAGGTCTGGGGTGGATTTTAAGGGGAACCCCAGCCAAAAAAAAAATGGCGTGAGGTCCCCCTCAAATTCCATACCAGACCCTTATCCGAGCACGCAACCTGGCAGGCCGCAGGAAAAGAGGGGGGGACGAGAGCGGCCCCCCCTCCCGCCTGAACCGTACCAGGCCACATGCCCTCAACATTGGGAGGATGCTTTGGGGGTCTGAGACCCCCAAAGCACCTTGTCCTCATGTTGATGAGGACAAGGGCCTCTTCCCCACAACCCTGGCCGGTGGTTGTGGGGGTCTGCGGGCGGGGGGCTTATCGGAATCTGGAAGCCCCCTTTAACAAGGGGACCCTCAGATCCCGCCCCCCCCCTACAAAAGTACCCCTACCATTTCACCAAAAAAGTGTCAAAAATGGTAAAAATGACAGGAGACGGTCTTTGACAATTCCTTTATTAAAATCTTCTTTCTTCTGGTCTTCCTTTCTTCATCCTTCGGTTTCTTATCTTCTCCTTCCGGCATCTTCTTCCATCTTCTTCTTCCATCATCTTCTTCCTCCGATCCGCTTCTTCTTGCGCTGGTCTTCTCGTCCTTCTCGTCCGGCATCTTCTTCCATGGCGTTGGCGTCTCTTCTTGGGCCGCTCCTCGCAATGGGAGGCTCCCGCTGTGTGAGGCTTCGCTGCGTCTGACAGGTCTTTTATAACGGAGGGCACCTGGTGACCCCGCCCCCTCTGACGCACGGGGACGTCATGGGGAATTCCCTATGGCTTTCCCCATGACGTCAGAGGGGAGCGGGGTCACCAGGTGCCCTCCGTTATAAAAGACCTGTCAGACGGAGCGAAGCCTCACACAGCGGGAGCCTCCCATTGCGAGGAGCTGCCCAAGAACAGACGCCGACGCCAAAGCCATGGAAGAAGATGCCCGGACGAGAAGACCAGCGCAAGAAGAAGCGGATCGGAGGAAGAAGAAGATGGAAGAAGATGACGGAAGGAGAAGATGAAGAAACCGAAGGATGAAGAAAGAAGAAAGAAGATTTTAATAAAGGAATTGTCAAAGACCATCTCCTATAATTTTTACAATTTTTGACACTTTTTTGGTGAAATGGTAGGGGTACTTTTGTACCCCTTTACCATTTCACACAGGGGGGGGGCTGGGATCTGGGGGTCCCCTTGTTAAAGGGGGCTTCCAGATTCCGATAAGCCCCCGCCCGCAGACCCCCACAACCAATGGCCAGGGTTGTGGGGACGAGGCCCTTGTCCTCATCAACATGGGGACAAGGTGCTTTGGGGGTCTCAGACCCCCAAAGCATCCTCCCAATGTTGAGGGCATGTGGCCTGGTATGGTTCAGGCGGGAAGGGGGGGCGCTCTCGTCCCCCCCTCTTTTCCTGCGGCCTGACAGGTTGCGTGCTCGGATAAGGGTCTGGTATGGATTTTGAGGGGGACCCCACGCCATTTTTTTTGGCTGGGGTTCCCCTTAAAATCCATCCCAGACCTCAAGGGTCTGGTATGGATTTCGAGGGGGACCCTACGCCATTTTTTTTTTTTTTTTTTGGCTGGGGTCCCCCTTAATATCCATCCCAGACCTGAAGGGCCTGGTTATTGAATTTATTTTTTATCAATGACTTTTTTTTTATGAATGACTTTCAATGAATGACTGTTCTCTGTGTTACGGGAGCCGACAATTCATATAGCCGCGAGTGATTTTAAATAGCTTTTTTTCTTGAAAAAATTACACTTTTTGCAGGGACAGTTCTAAGTACAGGAAACATGCGCCCCTTCACAGGCATACTATAGACACCCCCCAGGTATGAAATTTAAAGGAATATTACACTTTTATTGTTTCAATTTAAGCATTATTAAAATCACTGCTCCTGAAAAAACGGCCGTTTTAAAAAAAAAAATTTGCATTGATACATGTCCCCTGGGGCAGGACCCATTTCCCAAACACTTTTTATGACAATAACATGCATATTAGCCTTTAAAATTAGCACTTTTGATTTCGAACGTTCGCATCCATTATAACTAGGTCCGCACGGACTTTAGGTCCGTTTGCGGGTTCTGGTGCGAGCCAAACGGGGGGTGTTCGGCTCATCCCTACCGCTGAAGAAGAAATGTTGTTTTTGAAACGCGTTGGGTCTCTCTTCTGTCTATATGAGTCCTCTGACAGATTAATGTGGTTATTTCTGTAAACCTAAACACTATTTCCAACCGCATTGGTATTTTATATCTTATTGTAGACAAATGTTATCTTTTTATATATATATGTAAATAAAGTATATTAGTGAAACTTTTAAACCACGTTGAAATTTATGCCCTGAAAAATCCCACCAGAGGGGTTGGTGTCTATACAGTTTAGTTACTAGGGATGTGGGCATTGCTTTTTTTTCCCAACAATAGATGTTTATAGGATTATAATGGCATACATTTTGTACAAAGAGTAAGGGACACATAGCAGCAAGTTAACAACAAACCAATTAGTGTATGAAATATAGCACACCATGAATGGTCTACATAAACTGTGTAATATTGATCTGCATTTATACCAAACTAATAAAATACCGTATATACTCGAGTATAAGCCGAGATTTTCAGCCCTTTTTTTAGGGCTGAAAGTCCCTTTCTCGGCTTATACTCGAGTCAGTGTGGTCTGCCTACATGAACAGCTTGTCATGTAGACAGACGGCACTGTTCAAAAGCCGCGCCGCCTCCTCCCGCCCGTCCGTGATAGGCGGACACTAATTTTCCCAGCAGTACAGTGTTCCGCCTATCACGGATGTTCTGTCATTCTCATCTCATGGACGAGGATGAGAGAATGACCGTGATAGGCGGAACACTGCACATGACTGCTGGGAAAACCGAGTGTTCCTCCTATCATGGATGAGGAGGGGGAGGAGGCGCGGCTTTCAAACCTGCAATGGCGCCTGGCGCCTCAGCGTGTACGCTGATCGGCAGGACAACCGGACAGCGGCCTCCGAGGGACACCGCACACCAGACAGCGCCCCCCTAGGGACACCGGACAGAGGCCCCCGAGGGACACCGGACAGCGGGACACCGGACAGCGGCCCCCGAGGGACACGGGACAGCAGGACACCGGATCGATCGGCACAGGTAGGCTGCACTGGGGGCACGGGGGGTTGTATAGGACACAGGGGACATGTAGATGGGCATTTGCTGACACTCTTTTCCACTTACAGTAGCTGCTCCATTTCCCCCCCTCGGCTAATACACGGGTCATTCACTTTTCCCAGTTTTTTTGTGGTAAATCAGGGGCCTCGGCTTATATTCGGGACGGCCTATACTCGAGTATATACGGTACATTAAACAGTAGTAGAAGATGTCATTAAGAGCCATGGGCTCCACATCCGATTGAATTTGAACATGGAGCTATACCCTTTTCGTAGTTGTAAATTAGGTTTACAAGAGCAACTAACTCTGACACATTGGGAGCTTGAGCAGACCTCCAAAGTCTTGTGACGAGTGTCCTAACGGACACAAGAATAATTACTGTGATGTCATGAAGGTGTATGGGGAAGTATTTAATGTTTAGGTGAAGTTGTTAAAAACCCCTGTGACTCGGGATATAAGCTGGAAGACTTCCTGTTCCAGTAGCTAGTTAGGCCCTTACAGTCCCAAAGTATGTATGGGGGAGTACCAGTGCACCAACAGCCTCTCCAGCAAAGAGAGGAATTCTCAGGAGAGAACTTCACTAAACGGGGTATGGAGTTAGATACCAACGGGATAAAAACCTTTTGAGACAGTTCCCACTGATTGACACAATAGGTAACAGTATGGGAATAACGATCAGCTGTTTTCCATTGGTCAGCAGAGAAATTTTATCCAATTTTATAAGTTATTTCCACTTGGCCATAGGGGGGGTCTTGGAGAACATCCCTTTAACCTGAAGAATAGAATAAGCAAAGAAATACCTTTGGTTTTGTAATGGTGGCATGTTAAGAACTTCCAGGCCAAAGAATGGATATATATGGAAGTTTTGGGATTGGCTTTCAAAAATGTGGACACACGTACTGTATATATGTAAAACAGTATTTAGGGGAGACATGGAACTCATTTATTAGGTCTACCATGGATTTGAGGTGTGTTAAAATAGACACAGTTACTTTAGAGGGTAACGAGTAATCTAACTGATTACTCTTCCCCTCATGGTAACGCCGTTCCCATTACTTGGGCGGCGTTACCGCAATTACATCTACCGCCACTAGATGGCAGTAGTGTAATTCCGGTGTCCTGCCAAAAAAGTTTCCCCGCCAGATAAGGACCCCCTGTACTGCGCAGGCGCAGCGCTTGCGCAGTACGAAGGACTACGGAGCTTACGAAAATTGCCGAACCTAAACAGCTCTGAGTGAACTCTACACCGCGCAGGCGCATTTAACATGTAATTGTACGAGGCGATGCCGCACGCTCCCGATGCTCGTGATACTCTGCAAGGGGCGTCAATCGTGTAACTAAGGGGCGAGTCTAGTATTACTGTAACCAAGGGGCGCATTTATTATTATTGTTATATATCGAGCTCTGCCCATTAATTTAACATTCGCCTTCTGTAGCCATCCGCCCCTTACACGATATAATAATAATAGACCCGCCCCTTACACGATATAATAATAATAGACCCGCCCCCTTACACGATATAATAATAATAGACCCGCCCCTTACACGATATAATAATAATAGACCCGCCCCTTGCTTACACCGTATAACAGAACTGCCCCTAGGTTAGAGTAATAATAGAGCAGCCCCTTGGTTACACGATATATACCAATAATAATAAATGCGCCCCTTGGTTACAGTAATACTAGACCCGCCCCTTAGTTACACAATAGACGCCCCTTGCAGAGTAGCACGAGCATCGGGAGCGTGCCGCATCGTCTCGTACAATTACATGTTAACTGCGCCTGCGCGGTGTAGAGTTCACTCAGAGCCGTTTAGGTTCGGCAATTTTCGGAAGATCCGTAGTCACAGTCACAGTTACTTTGCTGAGTAACTAATTACTTTTCCAATGTAGTAACTGAGTTACTAACGCAATTACTTTTTGGGAGAAGTCATTTGTAACTTAACTAATTACTTTTTAAAGTAAGATGACCAACACTGGTCCCTTGGTATAGGTCTTCCACCCATTGAATGCCTTATTCCTGCCACCTATTAATAGACAGGTAAGGGATAATGCGGCGTAAACACGGTCGGAATTTCCGATGGAAACAGTCCGATGGGAGCTTTTCATCGGATTTTCCGACCGTGTGTACGCCCAACGGTCTTTTTCTGTCGGAATTTCCGACAGACTTTGAATTGAGAACCTGTTCTCAATTTTTACGACGGAAAACCTTTCTATCTGATTTTCCGATCGTGTGTATGCAATTCCGACACGCAAAATTCCGACGCATGCTCGGAAAGAATTCGACGAATGCTCGGAAGCATTAAACTTCCCTTTTATAGTGCTGTCGAACGTGTTTTATGCCGCTGTGTTACAGACCGTCGGAATTTGGTGTGATCTTGTGTAGGCAACCCAGCTTGAGCGGAATTCCGTCGGAAAAAACGTCAGAGTTTTTTCCGACGAGAATCCGATCGCGTGTACGCGGCATTAGGCGGAAAGGGGAATTGGGACTGTAGAGTCTATACCCCTTTAAAAATTATAAAGTTTTTTTAAAAATTATTTTCCTAACCATGAAACCTGGCACCCTCAGGCTAGTGGCAGCTCATCCAGGACAAGAAAATGCCTGGGGCTTTGGGGGCCCCTTGGATCAGTGGGCCAATTGACTGCTTCGTCAGGCACAGAAAATACAGGACAACCTCTATGTGTATGGTGAGCCTTACCGTGGTACAATCAGTAGTGCAGAGTCTAACTTCGGCATAGAGATAGATGCTGTTAGAACTGGCAATCTGGAAGACTTTCATAGCAAACCGAGATTCAGTGCTGACTCCATTGGCAATCACTGTTAGCTGGTCAGCAGATATATCACTAGACGGGCACCTGGATACAGAAACCTTTCATCAGCTTTCAGTTACTGTAATCTAAAGATTAGAAAACAATTCTGGCACATACTATTAGAGTTGAACAATATATGGGCTGTGTTCATTATCTTATAGCCGAACAGTACACGGCACTCATCCATTATATATATATATATATATAATATATATATATATATATATATGTTTTAGGCGAACAATATATAACCTGCATTAATTTTGTTCATTTTACACACACACATACATACATGTGTGTGTGTATATATTTACACACACACACACACATACGTTTATATATACAGTATATATTATAGGTGAAAAACACATGGCATGCGCTCATTATATTAAAAAATATAATTTTTATATATATATATATATATATATATATATATATATATATATATATATATATATATATATATATATATATAATGTGACCCATATTTCTTCAAACTACAGACCTACTCACAGCTACTGTTTATAATATGCGTCTCCATTGAGATGAATGCAATGGATCAAAACACAACGCAATTCTTTCTATTTAAATGCAGCCTAAATGACTGACAATTACTCCCTCATGTAATGCTGTATTGAAATGAGTCTTATATCTTTTTTTTTAGACAGGTAGAGCTTTCTTATTGTGGTATTTAACAGCTTCCTGTCCGGCCGTAGTACATAAACAGCCAGACGGGAGCAGCGCCGATGCGGGCGGAAGTTCCTGTATGTCCTTTCTGCATCGCCCGCTTGTGCACGCTCTCTAGTGCAGGCAGCAGTGGATCTGTGCCCACCGGACACAACTGCTCACCAATCATTGTACCGGGGCTGCTGTGAGCACATGAACAGTAGTAAACAATGATACCATTGTTTTACTAATGTGTGAGCTTTCTGATTGGTCACAGCGATCACATGGTACCAGCGTCAATCACAGCGTTCCCTGTACCATGTGATAGCTGTGACCAATCACATCATCACACTGGTACACAAGGTTTTATGAATGAAACCTTTACGCAGTCTTTTACCAATTACTTACAGTCCCTTGAAAAAGTATTCATACCCCTTTACATTTTTGAACATTTTGTCACGTGACACCCAAAAACGGAAATGTATTTTATTGGGATTTTATATGATAGACCAACGCAAAGTGGCACATAATTGTGAAGTGGAAGGAAAATTATAAATGAATGCCGCATGTAAACAAATGTCACGGAACAAATTAATAATAAAAATAATAATAATAACAATAAAAAAAAGGTTTTATTATTATTATTATTTATTATTATGAATTTCTTACGTTCCATTCGTTTAGATACGGCATTCATTATTTCGGATAATTCGTAACTTTGGATAAATTGTATTCGTTACGTTCACTAACAGACAAATTTGAAAGGGAATTCCAATGCCTATAACATAATAGTTAGTAATAGTTAAGTTATTATTATTTCAGATTTTCCAATTTTTGAGTTTTCGGATTCTCCAATTTACAAATCTAAGAATTTACGAATTCATGGATTTACAAATTTTTGGATTTTCGGATATTCGAATTTACGGATTTAAGAATTTTTACATTTTCGGATATTCGAATTTACGAATATTCAGAAAAATTCATTAGATAGGTTTTCGTTCATTCGGTTATTTCCGAATTAACGAATTTGCCGAAATTTTAAAAACAAATTCGGAACAAAACGAATTGTAAATATCTACAGCTGGATACACAGAGATCACCCAGCTGATTGGCCGCCCGATGGCTATTTATCCAGGGCTATTTATAAATTGCACTGGGTAAAAAAAGGCCGCAGATCTGCCATTGATAAGCGTACAGTGGTACATTAGTGGTTAAATGTGATATATTGTTCTGGGCATTCAGTGTCCATTCAAACTTGTGCGACTTAAAACGTATGCGATTTCCATTGCAAATTTATCGTGCAACGTTGATGCGATTTTGTTATGACTTTGGCTTTGACTCATTGACGCTTTTGATCATTTCAATTATGCTCTACAAAGTTGCTAGACTTGTGTAGAACAGAAACATTTGTTTTTTTGTTTCGATTGTTTTTTTCATTCTACAAGGAATTCAAGATTTTCATCAGGATTCAAATTCAAATTGGTAGGTGAAAGGAGCGCCCGATATCCAATGAGAAGCAGAATGAAGGTGAATGTATATTCATTTTAAGAAACAACAAAAGGTTGATCCAACACATTTCAGCAGAAAAGACTCCCCCCTTCTTCAGGGCTGTTGCTGGCAGTGTATGTTACACTGCCGCTGCAGGAGCAAACAACAACCAGATCGATTACGGTATCATAGACACAGCAGTTTGGGATGAATCCCCACTCCCCATAGGCACACAGCAACAGCCCTGGTGAAGGTGGAGGTTTTTTTTCCTGAAACGCGTTGGATCAACTGTATGTTGTTTATTTTAATAAAACAAATATACATTCACCTTCACTCTGCTTCTCATTGCATATCAGGCGCTCCTTTCACCTAACCTTACAAATACATGTGGTAACGACCTTGAGGCCTTACCCAGAGGATACCAAGCCCAAGCCCCCAAAAGGCTCATTGCCACCCTTCTGTTTAGTTGGGCTGGAACTCCAGGGAGTGAACTCACCCAACCCATCCCCACCATCACCCAGTCACAGACCCTCAACGGAGTGAGTCAGTCCAGCACGATCTCCAACTCTAAAGAGCCAAATTCTGTGTGAATAGCTGGTTGTTAAGGAGCAGGCTGGGAAGCCGGCCACCCATGTCCTTAACGACCGATGACTCGGAAGCTGTCAGCGGGTTCCCAGGTGACTCATCAGCTGTCAGCGGGTTCCCTGATGACTCAACTGTCAGCAGGTTCCCCAATGACTCACCAGCTATCAGTGGGTTCCCCAAAGACTCATCAACTGTCAGCAGGTTCCCGATGACTCATCAGTTGTCAGCGGGTTCCCCGATGACTCATCAACTGTCAGCAGGTTCCCCGATGACTCATCAACTGTCAGCAGGTTCCCCGATGACTCATCAGCTGTCAGCGGGTTCCTCGATGACTCATCAACTGTTAGTGGGTTCCCCGATGACTCATCAACTGTCAGCAGGTTCCCAGATGACTCATCAACTGTCAGCAGGTTCCCCGATGACTCAGTTGTCAGCGGGTTCCCTGTTGACTCATCAGTTGTCAGCGGGTTCCCTGTTGACTCATCAGTTGTCAGCGGGTTCCTCGATGACTCAACAACTGTCAGCAGGTTCCCTGATGACTCATCAGTTGTCAGCGGGTTCCCTGATGACTAATCCATTGTCAGCAGGTCCCCCCGATGACTCATCAGCTGTCAGCGGGTTCCCTGATAACTCATCAACTGTCAGCAGGTTCCCCAATGACTCACCAGCTGTCAGTGGGTTCCCCGATGACTCATCAACTGTCAGCAGGTTCCCGATGACTCATCAGTTGTCAGCGGGTTCCCCGATGACTCATCAACTGTCAGCAGGTTCTCCGATGACTCATCAACTGTCAGCAGGTTCTCCGATGACTCATCAACTGTCAGCAGGTTCCACGATGACTCATCAGCTGTCAGCGGGTTCCTCGATGACTCATCAACTGTTAGTGGGCTCCCCGATGACTCATCAACTGTCAGCAGGTTCCCTGATGACTCATCAACTGTCAGCAGGTTCCCCGATGACTCATTAGTTGTCAGCGGGTTCCCTGATGACTCATCAGTTGTCAGCGGGTTCCCTGTTGACTCATCAGTTGTCAGCGGGTTCCCCGATGACTCAACAACTGTCAGCAGGTTCCCTGATGACTCATCAGTTGTCAGCGGGTTCCCTGATGACTAATCAACTGTCAGCAGGTCCCCCGATGACTCATCAGTTGTCAGCAGGTTCCCTGATGACTCATCAGTTGTCAGCAGGTTCCCCGATGACTCATCAGCTGTCAGTGGGTTCCTCGATGACTTATCAACTGTTAGTGGGTTCCCTGATGACTCATCAACTGTCAGCAGGTTCCCCGATGACTCATCAGCTGTCAGTGGGTTCCTCGATGACTTATCAACTGTTAGTGGGTTCCCTGATGACTCATCAACTGTCAGCAGGTTCCCCGATGACTCATCAGCTGTCAGCCGGTTTCCCACTGACAGCTAAATGTAAACAAAGAAATGATGGCAATGAAAAATAAAGAAAAAACAGTGTGGGGTCCCCCCAATTCATTCTATGCCCTTCAGGTCTGGTATGGATTTTAAGGGGAAAATTAAAAAAAACAAAAAAACAGCGTGACACCCCCCCCCCCCCCCCAAATCCATACCTTTATCTAAGCATGAAGCCTGACAGGTCAGGTCATATTTTTTTATTGTTGTTTTTTAAATAACAGAATTGTCAAAAAATGCCATTTTTTAATCCAAGACTTTTTTTCTTTGGTGAGTAGGGTACCATGATTCCGATAAGCCCCCCACCCGCAGACCCTCACAACCACCAGCCAGGGTTGGTTGTAAGGGGTCCTTGTCCCCATCAACATGGGGAAAAGGTGCCTTGGGTGGGGAGATTATGTACTCCATGGGGGGGTTAGAATCTGGGGGCCCCCTTGTTAAAAGGAGCTTCCAGATTACGATAAGATTCCAGATTACGGTTTGTGGACAGGGTGCTGCTAGCCCAATAGCATAAAACTCCCAAGGGCTTTTGCGCAGCTTACAGGAAATAAGTATACTTGTTATGTATACAAATATGCTTTATTCTTCCAATTAACCACTACGCGCCCGCACTATAGCCGAAAGACGGCTGCAGCACGCACGCTCCCTGCCGGGAGGACGTCCCTGGGTGTCCTCCTGTTTACTTCCCTAATTCGCGCTCCTGAGAGCGCGCATCGGGGAAGTTCTGTGCTGGCCGTGTCCGTCGGACACAGCCGGTCACAGATCGCTGTAAACGGCCAATCACAGCGGCCGTTTACAGCGAGATCTGGCTGTCCAATGAGAGATGATCTCATATGTTTGCATATGCAAACATATGAGATTATCTGTCAGCGCCGCTCTGCCTCCTCACACAGAAAGCGTGTGAGGAGGGAGAGAGGAACGGCGCCGTAAGTAAAAAAAAGTAAAAAAAAAAAAAAAGAAAAATAAAGTGATCTGTCCCGCTGCCACCTGTCATCAGTACCACCTGTCCCCAGAGTGCCATCCGTGCCACCTGTCCCCAGTACCACATGTCCCCAGAGTGCCATCTGCCAGTGCCACCTGTCCCCAGTACCACCTGTCCCCAGTGCCATCCGTGCCATCTGCCAGTGCCACCTGTCCCCAGTGCCACATCAGTGCCACATCAGTGCCACATCAGTGACAAATCAGTGCCACGTCAGTGCCATCTGTCATCAGTGCCACGTCAGTGCCATCTGTCATCAGTGCCAACTGTCAGCAGTGCCACCTGTCATCAGTGCCACATCAGTGCCATCTGTCAGTGCCATATCAATGCCACGTGTCATCAGTGCCACGTCAGTGCCATCTGTCATCAGTGCCACGTATCAGTGACATCTGTCAAAAGTGCCACCTGTCAGTGTCACGTGCCATCTGTTATCAGTGGCACGTGTCATCAATGCCACGTATCAGTGCCATCTGTCATCAGTGTCACGTGTCATCAGTGCCATCTGTCATCAGTGCCACGTATTAGTGCCATCTCTCATTAGTGCCACGTATTAGTGCCACATGATATCAGTGCCACGTATAAGTTCCATCTGTCAGCAGTGCCACATATTAGTGCCATCTGTCAGTGTCACGTGTCATCAGTGCCCCCGTATTAGTGCCATCTGTGATCAGTGTCACGTGTCATCAGTGCCCCCGTATTAGTGCCATCTGTCATCAGTGCCACATCAGTGTCACGTGTCATCAGTGCCACATCAGTGTCACGTGTCATCAGTGCCACCTGTCATCAGTGCCACGTCAGTGTCACATGTCATTGTCCTGGTGCTCCAGGGCCTTCAAAAGTGTACTAGGTAGTCAACAATTTAGATGTGTAATTTATGCTCCTAGAACACCTGATGGCGCTCCCTTCATGTTGGGCCTCTCTAAGTGGCCAGGCTGTGGAAAAGTCCCACACATGTGGTATCGTAATACTCAGGAGGAGTAGCAGAATTTATTTTGGGGTGTCATTTGTGGTATACGGATGCCATGTGAGAGAAATAACCTATTACAATGACAATTTTGTGGAAAAAATAAAAAAATAAAAAAATAATTCATTTTGCAAAGAATTGTGGGAAAAAAATGACAACATCAAAAAGCTCACCATGCCTCTTACTAAATACCTTGGAATGTCTACTTTCAAAAAAGGGGTCATTTGGGGGGTATTTGCACTTTCCTGGCTTGTTCGGGTCACAAGAAATGAGATAGGTCACCAGTGCATCAGATGTGATCAATTTTGTATAATTCGCACCACAGATTGTAGAGTCTGTAACTTTCACAAAGACCAAATAATATCCACTAATTTGGGTTATTTTTACCAAAGATATGTAACAGTATAAATTGTGGCCAAAATTTATGAAGAAAAATTAATAATTTGCTAAATTTTATCACAGAAACAAAGAAAAATGCGTTTTTTTTTCAAAATTTTCGGTCTTTTTTCATTTATAGCGCAAAAAATAAAAATCCCAGAGGTGATCAAATACCACCAAAAGAAAGCTCTGTTTGTGGGAAAAAAAGGACAAAAAATTCATTTGGGTTCAGTGTTGCATGACTGAGTAATTGTCGTTCAAAGTGTGAGAGCACCGAAAGCTGAAAATTGGTCTGGGCAGGAAGGGTGTTTAAGTGCCCAGTAAGCAAGTGGTTAATATAAAAGTCACTAAAAACAGCAACAGCAGCAAAAAAGAAAAAAAAAAGAAAAGAACAACAACAAGAGCTCTGGTGTACATGAAAATTTGCATGAGACACTGACTGTACCCATATAAAATTTTGATCATTTTTTTCCCACAAATTGAGATTTCTTTTGGTGGTATTTGATCACCTCTACGGTTTTTATTTTTTACACTATAAACAAATAAAGAGCGACAATTTTGAAAAAAAAAAACACAATATTTTTTACTTTTTGATAAAATAAATATCCCAATTTAAAAAAAAAAAAAAGTCTCAGGTTCGGCCGATATGTACTCTTCTACATATTTTTGGTAAACTAAATCGCAATAAGCATATATTGATTGGTTTGTGCAAAAGTTATAACTCCTAAAAAATAGGTTACTGATTTATGGCATTTTTATTATTTTAATTTTTTACTAGTAATGGCGGCGACCTGCGATTTTTGTCAGGACTGTGACATTGCGGCGGACATATCGGACACTTTTGACACCATTTTGGGACCATTGACAATTATGCAGCGATCAGTGCTATTTATATGCACTGATTACGGTATAAATGTCCCTGTCAGGAAAGGGGTTTACACTAGGGGGTGATCAACAGTGATGTAAGTAACTGAGTTAAAATAAACAGAGTTACCTAACGCAGTTACTTTAGAGGGTAACGAGTAATCTAACTGATTACTTTTCCCCTCATGGTAACGCAGTTCCCATTACTTTGGCTTAGTTACCCCAATTACATCTACCGCCACTAGATGGCAGTAGTGTAATTCCGGTGTCCTGCCGAAAAAGTTCCCCCGCCGGATAAGGACCCCCTGTACTGCTTAGGTGCAGGGCTTGCACAGTACGAAGGACTACAGAGCTTCCGAAAATTGCCAAACCTAAACAGCTCTGAGTGAACTCTACACCGCGCAGGTGCAGTTAACATGTAATTGTACGAGGCGATGCCGCACGCTCCTGATGCTCGTGCTACTCTGCAAGGGGCGTCTATTGTATAAGTAAGGGGCGGGTCTAGTATTACTGTAACCAAGGGGCGCATTTATTATTATTGTTATATATCGAGCTCTGCCCATTAATTTAACATTCGCCCTCTTCTGTAGCCATCTGCCACTTACACGATATAATAATAATAGACCCGCCCCTTACACGATATAATAATAATAGACCCGCCCCTTACACGATATAATAATAATAGACCCGCCCCTTACACGATATAATAATAGACCCGCCCCTTGCTTACACGCTATAAAAGATCTGCCCCTTGGTTAGAGTGATAATAGAGCAGCCCCTTGTGGTTACACGATATATAACAATAATAATAAATTCGCCCCTTGGTTACAGTAATTTTAGACCCGCCCCTTAGTTACACGTATAGAAAAAGTCAGTTACTTTGTTGCGTAACTAATTACTTTTCCAATGTAGTAACTGTTACTTTTTGGGAGAAGTAATTTGTAACTTAACTAATTACTTTTTTAAAGTAAGATGACCAACACTGGTGATCAAGGGGTTAACTGTGTTCCCTAGGGAATGATTCTAACTGTGGGGGGAATGGGACTGACTGGGGGAGGTGACCGATCGGTGTTCCTATATACTAGGAACACATAATCAGTCTCCTCTCCCCTGGCAGGACGTGGATCGGTGTGTGTTTACACACACCAATCCACGTCCATGCTCTGTGACCAGCAATCGCGGGTGCCCGGCCGGACATCGCGGCCGCCAGGCACACGCATTGGCCACCAAGTCCGCCGGCAAGCCGAGGCTGTCATATGGCGCCCGCCCGGGATGGCAGAGCCACCTTGCGGCCATCATATTACAATACAAGGGATGGGAAGTGGTTAAAGTCGCTGCGACTTTAAGTCACACAGATATGAACCTTACAAATTGGGAAACAAAGCGTGAATGGGGCCTTAGTGAATTATTTCTGTAGTCAAAGTGTACAAAGAATGAACAGAATTTCTAACCCAGTGTACTGCATACTTACCCGTCCTGAAGAAGATTGTACTGAATGGAGCTTGCATTGGTAGGAGAGGCATAAATATTCACCACATTGAGATGGAACATGTTGGCATCCAGGCCTGGTACGACCACTGAGATGTAGACATTATCTTCCACTGTCAGGGTGTCGGAGTCGGAGGGCTCGGTCAAAAACTGATCTTTGAAGGCCATCATTACAGCTGCATAACTTCCATTTGCTGTAGGGCCACTTATTTCTGTGGTCCTGGAAAACAAACACACAACAGAAGGTTACCTACCTAGAAACCCTTGTAGGTATGTGGCCATGGATCTCAGGATAAAGAACGAGCAAACCTATTAGATATCTTCTTCTGCTCAATGTATGCTGGTGGGGGAGGTGAAGCTGATACACAAAATGAGGATTTCCAATGCACCACAAAGGTAGCAAATGAATATGTATAAGAAACAGACAAATAAAAGTAATTAGGTAAAGAAAATTGAGAAGCAACATCCCTGCAATGTAAAAATAGAAGTGCATCGCTAAAAACACATCTCGAAAAAGGAACTAAGACCATGTTGTGAGTCTCACACTCAATAATAAAGAATGTGTGGAACCTTGATTAGGTAAGTTCACCGTGATAATGCATCAATAATGAAAAGCAAATAAACAATAAACACGAAATCCATAAGATATAGAAGCACAATGCGTAGTGAGTCCAAAAAATTTAAATGAATAGAAGTCAAGTGTTCATAACGTCCATTTGACATCAAAAGTAAAAATAACTGGTGAAGAGGGTTTTGCAAGTAGATAATCCACCACCAATTAGATGAAGGCTTACCAGAATGTTTGAACCCAAAAGGGCATAAGCCCTATGTGTCAAACAGGCTTGTGGTGGCGTACACCAAAGATGGAGGCTTCAGATCTGGCGACCTTTGACAGATAAATCAGGTAATCCCACGAGTCCTCAAACGGCTCTCAAGGGTAGTGACCTCCAAGGTAGGTATTCATGCAAGATGGATAAATTCTCCCATGCATTCGTATATATAGTTGGAGAGGAGAACAAAATGATTTAAGAAGATAAGCAGCGCTTGTGGTACATGTATAATGGCAGCCGTGGAGCCCGTCCCGACGCGTTTCGTCTAACTAGACATCATCTGGGGTTCCCTGCAATGAAAGAGTTTTCATAGTCACCTCTCAGACGGCCCATGTCTCCTACCTTTCCTCCGTTCCTGTGTTGCAGCCTCCACCAGACTGACACTCAGGCTCATTGACTATCAAAGAGTCTCATGAAGACTGCAGCATGGAAGGAAGGGAGGAGACACGGGCTATAAAAACTCCCACTGCGGGGACATTTCCTCCCGATGTGACAGGGTCACTTGGAAACACTTGGCCCAGATGTCTTATAGAGATGTGCACGATGGAAACATTGTTTAGTTTTGTTGTAGGTTCCTTAAAGCAGAGTTCCGGCCGAAATATGACTTTTAAGATAAAAATACCCCTAGAATACTCATGCTTTGTGTAATGTAACAAAGGTATGCTGAAAAAGATGCCCGGTTTCCTATCTGTGCAGCATTGTTTCTTACTTTGTGAAGTTTCTGCACAGAGCGGCCATCTCCAGTGTGGGCATCTGAAGCCACAGTGTCCTTCTTCCTGGATTCCTTGCATGCTGGCTACCCAGCATGCACCTGCCGATCTCGCGCAGTGCAGTGCAATTTTGGTCAGCTTGGCATGGCACAGCCGTGCCATGCCAAGCTGGCCAAGAATTTCCATAGACGCCATGCCAAGCTGACCAAGATCTGCCAGGAGCCAATCCAAAACTAGAAATGAGGCAAGGCGCCGTGGACCCCTAGAGCAGGAAGTGAAATTAGATATAGGCATAAGTCAGGTAAGTGAACAGAAAAAAATAAATAAATTGCCAATTCATTTTAAGGATGCACATTAGTGCTGCATGATGAGGAGTGAAAAATGTGGGTGGAACTCCGCTTTAAGTTAATATGAAGGGTCTTCAAAGAGTTTTAGCACTTTTTTATATAGAGTTTAAAAAGTAGGCAAATGTTTTGACAAACACTTGTAATTTAATTTTGTCATAATCATTATGTTAGAATGATTTGTTTTCGGAACACGTTTTGTATATTTGGATTTGTTTCATATATTCTTTATTTTCAAATTGAATTTTGGAAGACAGCTATATTTGTTCTATTTTATTCTTTTATGTCCTAGTTTATTCTATCATTTTCTATGCCTTTATTTTCTATTCTATTTTTTTTAGTCTATTCTGTTTGATTCTATTCTATTTGATTCTATTGTGCTTTATTCTATTCTGTTTTAATCTATTTATTTCTATTCTATTCCTTTATTTTCTTATCTATTCTGTTTTACTCCATTCTATGCATTTATTTCTATTCTATTCTGTTTAACTATATTCTATTCTTTTTAATATTTCTATTCTACTCCTGTATTTTCTATTCTATTTTATATCTGAGTGGAGTTAAGCTTTAGTATTAACACCTTCCTGCCCAACCTATATAAAAATGACAGGCAGGCTGGCCATTCTGGGTGGACGCCATAAAATTGTATTCTGTTTTATTCTATTCTATTCAGCAGTCAATGTTGGAACTATCATCCTTATTTCACTTGTATACCTTACTGTATTTATTGCAGTGTGTTTCCATTTTGAATTTGAATTAATTTTCAAATTCAAATGCATTTTTAAATTTTAATTACATTTTGACTTTAAATTCCAATAAATTTTCGAATTCGGATAATTTGTTTTTTTTTTATATTTATTTTGGACTCGTTGACCGTTGTTCCTATTGTTATTCAGAAATACAGATACATCCAAATCTCATAATATTGAAAATGTTGTGCAAATTTCAATTCATAACAAAACAAATTGCACATATCTATGTCTCCCACCCATGTTTCCTAGGAGAGTTGAGCTCAGTTATATCTAAGCTTTTGTTTCTAGTTTATTGTGACCTGGCACAAGGCCAATGTGGTGACTATATTTAAAGTGTTACTAAACCCCAGACCCTGCATTCACTATATCTGCTCTCCTCAGGAGCCTGCATTCACTATATCTGGTCTTCCCAGGAGCCTGAATTCACTATATCTGGTCTCCCCAGAACCCTGCAGTCACTATATCTGCTCTCCCCAGAACCCTGCATTCACTATATCTGATCTCCTCAGGAGCCTGCATTCACTATATCTGCTCTCCTCAGGAGCCTGCATTCACTATATCTGCTCTCCCCATGAGCCTGCATTCACTATATCTGCTCTCCCCAGGATCCTTCTTTTACCATATCTGCTCTCCCCAGGACTCTGCATTCACTATATCTGCTCTCCCCAGGACTCTGCATTCACTATATCTGATCTCCCCAGGATCCTTCTTTTACCATATCTGCTCTCCCCAGGAGCCTGCATTCACTATATCTGCTCTCCCCAGGATCCTGCATTCACTATATCTGATCTCCCCAGGATCCTTCTTTTACCATATCTGCTCTCCCCAGGACTCTGCAGTCACTATATCTGCTCTTCACAGGACTCTGCATTCACTATATCTGATCTCCCCAGGATCCTTCTTTTACCATATCTGCTCTCCCCAGGACTCTGCATTCACTATATCTGCTCTCCTCAGGAGCCTGCATTCACTATATCTGCTCTCCCCATGAGCCTGCATTCACTATATCTGCTCTCCCCAGGATCCTGCATTCACTATATCTGATCTCCCCAGGATCCTTCTTTTACCATATCTGCTCTCCCCAGGACTCTGCATTCACTATATCTGCTCTCCCCAGGAGCCTGCAGTCACTATATCTGGTCTCCCCAGGAGCCTGCAATCACTATATCTGGTCTCCCCAGGAGCCTGCAATCACTATATCTGCTCTCCCACAGTACATAAAACATGAAAATGCAATTAGTTTAGTAAATATAAACTGCTAAATACCTTTTCTCATCAGCAGTATATAGCAGTCTTGTGACTTCTATCACTGTCTGGTTAAAGCTTGTAGGAGGAGTTTTCCTCCTCCTCTGACTGTCCTATGAGGATGCACGACCCCTGACCCTCTGTCTGGACAGTGCTGATTGGCCCTGTGCTGATCACATGCACTTTCCCAAGAAAAAAAAAAAAAACTCTAGCACTACACACCAAACTGAGCATGCGCAGCCCGACTCCAGTAACTGTCTTATCTGGACCTGTTTTGAAGTCAGTGGAAGAAGGGGAGGATCAGAGAAGACAGGATCAAACAGCCTTTTTAAACAATGCAGAAGATTAACCCCTTAGGTTCCACAGTGAGTATAACAAGCATGCTTTACTGCATATACAGACTGATTTTACTGTTGTGGGTTTAGTAACACTTTAAGAAGGGTTTAAGGTCTTCCCTCAAGTACAGAACTTTAATTATTTAGAATTTACCGTATATACTCGAATATAAGCCGAGACTTTCAGAACCTTTTTTAGGTCTGAAAGTCCACCCCTCGGCTTATATTCGAGTCACCGCCGTCTGCCTACATGAACAGCGTGTCATGTAGACAGACGGCAGTGTTCAAAAGCCGCGCCGCCTCCTCCCGCCCGTCCGTGATAGGCGGACACTAATTTTCCCAGCAGTACAGTGTTCCGCCTATCACGGATGGCCTGTCATTCTCATCTCATGGACGAGGATGAGAGAATGTCCGTGATAGGCGGAACACTGAACACTGACTTACTGCTGGGAAAAAAGTGTTCCTCCTATCACGGACGAGGAGGAGGAGGAGGCGCGGCTTTTAAATTTGTAATGGCGCCGTACACGCTGTGGGGGGGACAGAGCGGGACCTCATCGGCTGCACGGACCCCGGACACAGGACCCCGGACCCACGGACCCACAGACCCACAGATCGGCACAGGTAGGCTGCAATGGGGACACGGGCTGCAATGGGGACACGGGGGTCTGTACAGGGGACATGCAGATGGGCATTGCTGACCCTTTTTCCACTTACAGTAGCTGCTGCATTTTTGCCCCTCGGCTTATACACGGGTCAATACGTTTCCCCATTTTTTTGTGGTGATTTAGGGGCCTCGGCTTATACTCGGGACGGCCTATACTCGAGTATATACGGTAAACTCAGGATGATACTTGAAGGTTTGCTAAAGGACCTGATACAAGAGTATGTGATGGAATCCAATATCATAAAAGATAATCAGCATGGATTTCTGAAAAACCGACATTATGTAATAATAATTACCCGAGTATTGGGTGCAGAGTCACATCAAGACTGACTTCCATATTCAGCGGGTAAGAGCAGGAAATATTCATGACAGCGTCATTTTGTGTTTGGATTGGATCCGTCTTGGCAAAAATATACAGCTGATTTGTGTATATGACATGGGTTGCATTTAGCTGTAGAGAGAAGAAGCACAGAAGCCATTAGACATATTTCTACCACCATGTAAAAGTAGAGAAGTGCTGATTATAAAATGTATTTAGCAGAAACTAAGAGATGTGGTGGAGAGTTTGAATATTTAAAATGGAATTGGATTGCCATGCCCCATCGGATGAGTATGTGTGTGCCTGTATGTGTATATATATATATATATATATATATATATATATATATTTTTTTTTTTTTTTTTTTTTTTTTTATGACAGGCAAGCTAGACTTTTTCCATAGATTGACTGTGCCCAGGTGTTAATTGAAGACCTCTTGTTCTCTTACAATAGATGGCTCCTTATCCCCAGGGGTCATTAACAGGAATGTTGACTTTAGACACGGAGTTAGTCCAAACAAAGTAACCAATCAGGATACAATGCACTTCTGAACCAATGAGGTGTTTGATTGGTAGGAGTGGGTTATTGGAACAACATAAATACCAAGAGTTGATGCTGGGAGCTTTCTCTTAGCCTGATGCTATGGACATGTGAGTTATTATGTAATGTATCCTCTCTCTCCCCCTCTCTCTCCCCCCTCTCTCTCCCCCTCTCTCCCTCTTTCCCCTAGGACTTTAATATGTTTTGGTAACCTTGTTGATCAGTGTATATCTGTTGTAAACCATTATGTGGCCTTAAATATCTCCTAAGAACTATCTTTGTAAACACTGGCAACATGGCATTTATAACATCTCTATACTATTTTGGGTAATCTAAAATGTTTCTTTATTATGTTTCTTTCCCAATATAAATAAATTGTAACTGTTTATCTATTCGCACGGTTATCGTACGTTTATATGCTTATACAGACAAAGGTTTAATTGCGTTATTCACTTTATCATTTTTGTATCTATAATGATTTTAACTAAGCTAGAAATTCAGCTTTAACAGAGAGCAACTCACATTTGAGTAGGTAGAAACAGGCATGTTTGAATAGTCCTCCGTCCATAGGACAACACTGTTTTTACCTACTCAAATGTGAGTTGCTCTCTTAATTTCTGCTAAATAAATTGTATAATCAGTCTGCATTTAGAAGTTCCTCTGCCCTTTCCTTTTTTTACATGGTCCTGGAGATTGCTTCTACTCCCCTTGCAGAGGCTTGCCCTGAGCTACGGACAGTACTGAGCCCTGAAGACTCCATCTACGGATGGACTAACTGCACTTGATTTCCTTTTCTAGACCTTGCATCACATTCCTAGTTATATATAGATGGTTATAGGGACAAGTACTAACAACCATTGCACCAATTCCAACTGTTTGCTATATTTCTACCTTCCCACCCACCTGGACGGCCCATAGTGGCAGCCATGGAAAGCGTCACTTGTGGATTCTCTATGTACACTATTGAACAATAATGTGTATTAACCACTTCGCATCCAGGCCAATTCTGACATTTCTCTCCTACATGTAAAATTCATCATTTTTTTTGCTCGAAAATTACATAGAACCCCTCAAACATTATATATGTTTTTTTAGCAAAGACCCTAGAGAATACAATGACGCTCGTTGCATGGTATTTGTGCAGCAATTTTTCGAACATTTTTTTTTCAGAAAAAAAACAATTTCATGCTTTAAAAAAAAAAACAAAACAGTAAAGTTAGCCCAATTTTTTTTGCATAATGTGAAAGATGAAGATACGCCGAGTAAATAGATACCCAACATGTCACGCTTCAAAATTGCACGCGCTCGTGGAATGGCGCCAAACTTTGGTATTTAAAAATCCCCATAGGCGACGCTTTAACATTTTTTACTGGTTACATGTTTTGAGTTACAGAGGAGGTCTAGGGCTAGAATTATTGCTCTCGCTCTAACGTTCACGGCGATACCTCACATGTGTGGTTTGAACACCGTTTTCATATGTGGGCGGGGCTTACGTATGCGTTCACTTCTGCGCACGAGCTCACGGGGACAGGGGCGCTTTAAAAAAAAAAAAATTTTTTTTTATTATTGTTAATTTGACTATTATTTTTTGAGTTTGACAGTTTAAAAAAAAAAAAAAAATGATTACTTTTATTCCTATTACAAGGAATGTAAACATCCCTTGTAATAGGAATATTACATGATCGCACCTATTAACAGTGAGATATGGGGTCAATAAGACCCCACATCTCACCTCTAGGCTGGGAAGCCTAAAAAAAAAAAAAAAAAAAAAAAAGATCACCGCTTCCCAGCGGAGGCGGCGCCGTTATTTGAATGCAGAGGCCGGGCGTGACATCATAACATCGCGCCCGGCCTCCGAACGATCATAGAGACTCCGGCGACCATCTGGTCCGCCGGAAACCTCTATAGTCATCATCCGGGGGGCGGCGGATCCTGTGTCCGTCTCACCGATGGAAGCGGTGAGTCGGTAGAAGCACCGGAGGGCAGCGGGGGGGGGGGCGTCCCCTCCCGCCGCCCATAAGAACGATCAAGCGGCGGAACAGCCGCTATGATCGTTCTTATGGTGCAGGGAATCGCCGGCTGAAAACGGCAATATCTGATTGATGTCTGTAGCTACAGGCATCATTCAGATATACCCCCGCAAAGTGGAGGCCGTCATATGACGGCCTCCGGATGGGAAGTGGTTAATCCCGTGCCACCACTATGTATAAGTGAAGTAGGAAATATATATATGTGTAAACGACAGCTGCTCCCACTGAATAGCGTATCCGTATTCCGTAGCTAATAAATGTGAGTGTTTGTTAACCCAAAAAAAAATAATTCATATCCTGGTCCCTTAAAGCAGATTAAAAAGCACAGGGCTTGTGCTGTGTAATCTGCCCCTCTCTAAACTGTTAAAAACCTCCCTGAACCTGCCACTTCCTGTGTGCCCTCTCTATACTGACCACGAAAATCATGACTGCTAAGGCATGACCACTGTGGTCAGAGTGCGTCCCTCCGTCATACGCTGCCCTGCTCTGCTCTCCTCTCTCCCCCCTGGCCCCCTCCTTCCTGCCTGTCATCTCCCTCTCTCTGTTGGTCCGCTCAATGACTTACTGCATTGTGGAGACCAGAAGAGAACGTCAGCACGGAGCCAATCAAAAGAGGGGTTGTGCCTCTGTAACCAAGGATAACCAATAACCAGCAGAAACTTAAATGAGGAAATAACTTGAAATTGGATTATCTCATGGTGAAGAGCCCCTAAGGCCATGGACAACGGAGTTACATGGGCAGGCTGTAGAGGTCTCCCATCAAGAGCCTCGATGGCAAGTGGAGTGTCACGCAGCTGCAGAGGAATAGAGTGCTTCGATACAAAGGCAACATCAATGAACAGGCCTGCAGCCCCAGAGTCGATTAGAGCCTGTATCTCGACGGACGACTCAGCCCAAGAAAGGGTAACCTAAACCAGGGGCTTATCCTTCTGGACAACTGGGGATGAAACAACGCTACCTAAGGTCCTTCCGTGACAGGACCTCAAGGTTTGGGCGTTCCCTGGATGGGTAGGACAAGACTTTAAAAGTGACCTGCCTGACCACTATAAAGGCACAATATCTCCCTCCTCCTAAGGGTTCTCTCATCCGCAGAGAGACGTGTGAAGCCTGAGTGCATGTGTTCATCTTCACAGACTGACTCGGTACCAGGAGGTATGGGAGGTGAGGGAGGCAAGGATATGCCTGCAAAGTTCGGAGACAAATGTACAGGAGGCTTCCGCAAGCGCTCCTTAAAAGGGAGTCTTTCTCTGAGTCTGGAGTCAATGAGGATGGCAAACGTGATCAACTTCTCCAGCTCAGTGGGTATATCTCGGGCTGCTATCTCATCCTTGATGTATCCGAGAGACCATGAGAAAAAGCAGCCATGAGGGCCTCATTGTTCCAAGCAACCTCTGCTGCCAGAGTACGGAATTCAATGGCGTAATCGGCAACAGTTCTTGTACTCTGATGGACACAAGGCACTTGGCAGCAGAAGCGGAGCAAGCGTCAAACGTCAAATACCGTTTTAAAAGAAGCCACAAACTCTGGGTAACTCAAGACAACATGTTTTTGCATCTCCCATAGAGGGTTTGCCCAGGCCAAGGCTCTCTCAGAAAGCAAAGATATCATGAAACCTACTTTGTTTCTGTCCATGGGAAAAGCCTGGGGCAGCATCTCAAGTAATTCTCCACCTGGTTGAGAAACTGGGGAAGTGGAGCGGAACCAGACATACCTCTTACAGAGGTAATACTCGAGGTGGATGCCTGCACAGAGACTGGAGCAGCAGCAGGGATGGCCTGCAACACAGGTTGTACTGGAGTAGCCACAGTGGGAGATTCCAGGTGAGCCGTGCGACTCAGGAACCATGGCAAACTGATCCATGCAGTGATCCTGCTCATCCAATCTGGAAAAAATATTACCAACAATTGGATTGACTGCATCTTCTGAATTCATGGCCTTCGCCTACTGTCAGAAACCATGAATCAGACTGAGACAGAAGTACAGTTAAATCTCACTTGTTTAATAATAATAAAAAAGGTAAACAGAGTAAACGTAGACAAAACATAGCCAGAAACTGCAATGGATAGTCAGACAAGCCAAAACGTCAGGGAGCCAGAGATGAGCGTAGTAGAACAGAAAGCAGGATCTGGTGCCAGAAGGAATGTCAGCCAAGCAAGTCTTTAACAGGAGCACAGGAGAGCGTCTCTAGAGATGTGACCAAGGCGAAGGCAGAGACCATCTGGGCTGGACGGCTTAAGTAGGCAGGACTGACAAGCAGGATATCATCAACAGGGGAGTCACTGTGGAGAGAAAGGAGCTGGCATTCAGCTGACAGCTGAGTGCCCAGCTTTGAGAAGGAAGGGCTGACAATATTGATCATTGACAATATATATATATTTTTCAATGTATGCATAGCTGGGGCATAGTAAATTGTGTTTACTATGCGTCAGTTTATGAATGTATGGGAAGTTCTGTACAGAGCTATTCCTGTTCATTCATGCTGTGCAGCTGAGGCTGCAGAGAAAGGGACTGATGAATCTGTCCTTAGTCCCTTTCTTTGTCTAAAAAGTGAGACACCAGGGGTCTGTTTAGTCCTCTGACTTGTGTGTTTTTCAACCTGACTAACTCTGTAACTCCTTCACCCCCGCTAACCGAAAATGATTCTGCACTGGCAACCGTCTCTGCTGCAAAGCAGACATTTTCCCTTGTAGCACACACACTGGCAGTGACTTTGCCTATCCCTAGACAGACCTCACCTGCGCTCTGGCTCCCATAAGTTAACTCTTTCACTGTCACCTCTTGGAAATACTCCTGCACTGGCAGCTGTTCCCACCGTAGAGCAGACATTCCCCACTGTGACACTGCTCTTCTCCATACCAATTGCCTCTCCGCAATCCACAAAACACCAGCAACAACACTGACAGTCTTTTCCAAAACTGGTAGCAAACGCTTCGATGTCTGTAGAAAAAATCCAGAACCGAGCCCCCATGTAGCGCTTACTACCGAAGGAGCCTTCTTCAAATTTGCCCAGGTTCTTTCCCAGTGGAACGATCCTCTCTAGGAAAAGACCCAGAAGTCAGTGTGCTCAGAGAATTTATACAGACTCCCAGCATGCCTTCAGGGCCTTGCTCATTGGAATTGCCTAGGGCTGCATAAATATTTATACTGCCATCTGCATGGCTCCACACCTATGTTCCAGAGAGTTCTACCAGCTCTCTGGAGAGTAATGGGGGTAAACAGACTAGCAGCAGCGGAGAACACGGAACTGACCTAATTAATCATCTACACTGGCTACCGTCAGCAGTACAAATTTTCCCTGACACTAATAATTACAGGCACACTGGATACAGTGAGGCAAGCTAAATTTACCTATCGGAACACCCAGCTCCACTGAATTTAGTGAGTCAGCACTAAATCTAACTAATCCTAGCACCTATCTAGAAAAAAAAAAAAAAAATCTAAAAAACAGGCAAAGGTGATTTCTCTCTAATTCCCTAGGTGCCAAGAAAAAAGAACTTTCCTAGGCAGTTAAAAAAAATATCATCTCTCCCCTCCTGCAGCAAAGTGCCTATTGGGATCTGTAGTGTAACCATTATAGTGTAGCCATTATATGGCTGCCATCTCAAACTTCAACTCCCAGGATTCTCTGCATATCGCATAGAAGTCTATGGGCTTGCTTGTCTTTAGCTCTCCCCTGCTGGCCGGAGGAGGATGGTGCAGAACGACTTCAGTATCTCAGTAGAAAGAGAGAAGAATAAAGGGCAATGTTTTTTCTATACATACTCTAGTGTATTCGTTTTTACTTCTCTTGTGTAACAAACAGTCAGACCGTGTCAGGAGATCTTACCACAGCTTCAGTGTTACAGTCAGTGGCTATCAATGGACGGTAAATGGTCATCTCCGATGTTCCACCTACAACCTCCCTTACTGCCCAACAATTGGTGGCGGTGCTGTCCAGCCTTATATCGGACGTATTATAACCATTTGCTTCCAACCAACATTTTGACACTTGTATATTGAACATTGCTCCAGTACAAGTAACATTTACAGGTGGAGGGCTTCCTGAAAAAAGAGTAAATTCATTCAGCATTTCTGAGATGAGAAGGTGACGTGATTGATGTACATTTTACACTATAGGAGTTTTCTATATATACCCACTTTAGGGTGGCAAGAGTGACCAGGAACTAGGAAGAAAGCTGCCATAGAGTCAAAGAGATAAAGCCAATTGGTGGTAAGTGTAGTGCCCCCTTACATTGATGGTTATAGTAGTCCCCCATGACAATGATGGTCAATGTCAGTGAAGACCCCCTTTTATTGATGGCCAGTGTAGTTCTCCTTGACACCCTCCTTGGTGGTAAGTGTAGTGCCTGCTTACATTGATGATCAGTGTAGTGCCCCCTTACATTGATGATCAGTGTAGTGCCCCCTTACATTGATGGTCAGTGTAGTGCCCCCTTACATTGATGATCAGTGTAGTGCCCCCTTACATTGATGATCAGTGTAGTGCCCCTTACATTGATGGTCATTGTAGTGCCCCCTTACATTGATGATCAGTGTAGTGCCCCCTTACATTGATGATCAGTGTAGTGCCCCCTTACATTGATGATCAGTGTAGTGCCCCCTTACATTGATGATCAGTGTAGTGCCTGCTTACATTGGTGATCAGGGTAGTGCCCCCTTACATTGATGATCAGTGTAGTGCCCCCTTACATTGATGATCAGTGAAGTGCCCCTTACATTGATGGTCAGTGTAGTGCCCCCTTACATTGGAGATCAGTGTAGTGCCCCCTTACATTGATGATCAGTGTAGTGCCCCCTTACATTGGAGATCAGTGTAGTGCCCCCTTACATTGATGATCAGTGTAGTGCCCCCTTTACATTGATGATCAGTGTAGCGCCCCCTTACATTGGTGATCAGTGTAGTGCCCCCTTACATTGGTGATCAGTGTAGTGCCCCCTTACATTGGTGGTCAGTGTAGTCCCCCCTTACATTGGTGATCAGTGTAGTGCCCCCTTAGATTGATGTTCAGTGTAGTGCCCCCCTTACATTGATGATCGGTGTCCCCCCAGTGTCCCCCTTACATTGATGATCAGTGTAGTGCCCCCCCCCCCTTTACATTGGTGATCAGTGTAGTTCCCCCCTTACATTGGTGATCAGTGTAGTCCCCCCTTACATTGGTGATTAGTGTAGTGCCCCCTTACATTGATGATCAGTGTAGTGCCCCCTTACATTGATGATCAGTGTAGTGTCCCCTTACATTGATGGTCAGTGTAGTCCCCCCCTACATTGATGTGTGTTACATGAACTTCATATAGTTTATGGGAAAATGCACTTATTGGTTTTAAATGGTAAAGAGATCCATCCTGACCATTGTATTATATCATATCATACCTATGTCTGTATAGAGAGTTGTATTGCACTGGCAGGTAGTAGTACTATTGTCACAATACTCATCATCAGCACAGGAATCACTTTCACAAGATGCAGACACTGGAGAGACAGAAAAACATTAAAGTCCATTCTTCTGGATTTCTCATACAATATTCACATTCTCTGTAGGGAGAAATAATTGTGTAGTGATCACCGTAGAAGTTAAAGTGTTTGTAATCCCTGACAATAATCCCCAATAATGGACAATTTGCTGCCTGTTTGGTCTGTTAAATATACGGGACACAGAATAATAAAATGCTTCAAATGGGTCTCCAGATCATGGGGCGCTCTGATTGTGGCTTCACAGAGCTGATGTCACCAGGAGCCCATCCTACCTCCTAATCATTGGTAATCAACCATCAGCTGTCAGTGACAGCTCGGTCACAGTACTGGGGACACAGTTAAAGCGCTCCCCACAACATGACTTGCATGTATACCTGTGGGGGGCTGAATTATAAGGTCCACCTGTCCTGCCCCCACATACAAGGGTATCACTGTTGTAAAGGGGTTAATAAAAATGTTTAGCTACACCTCTTTCAACTGTTCCCTATGAAATAGCTTACTTACCGCGAGCAGAACTTCCATCGTAATTGTAAACAGCTGGAAATAAAGAGAAACATCTCTGTTAATTGGAGACCTCAACCGGACTGATACTCATTCTTCTGGATATATTTTATGATATTCACATTCACTGTAGGCTGAAATAATTGTGTAGTGATCACCGTAGAAGTTAAAGCATTTGAGATCCCTGACAATCACTAACAATGGGCAATTTGCTGCCTTATTGGTCTGATAAACATACGAGGCACATGGAACAATAAAGACATCAGTGGCTGCCTGTAATGCAGGGCGCGGAGCGCCGCCCCCCTAATCAATGCGTCTGGCCCCCTAATCTTCATGCGGGACGCCGGACACATGGATTCCAATGGGGTTTTTTTTTTTTTAGAAGCACGTGGCTTGATCCGGTGGCTCTAATTGGCTTAAAAAAAGGGTGGGCTTTGGGCGCAGAGCACTGCGCCCCAAGCACACCCACTTGTGTGACAATAGCAAATGAATATCCTATGGGCCGCCTAGGTGGAAGCAGTCGTGATGCCGAGGAGGAGGAGATGCAGGGGAAGCCGCCACCCGCCTTTCCGGAGGAGCGCTGCCCCCGAACTAGATGGGGTAAGTGCAGGGCGGGTGACCGAATGACTGGGGGGGTGGCTGTGGGTGCATTGTTTGCCGCCCTCCCCCAAAAATATATACCACCAGCCCTGACACCAGATTAGGTTTCAGGGCTGTGCTCAGCCCTTCCTTCTCTGAGCTGGCCGTTCAGCTGTCGGCTAATTGCCAGCTCCCATCTCTCTCCACAGTTATTCAGCTGTGGTTCATATCCTGCTCGTCAGTCCTGCCTACTTAAGCTGTCCAGTCCAGAGGAGCTCTGCCTTCACCTTGGTCACAAGGTGAAGGCAGACGTTTCTGTTTAAAGACTGGCTTTGCTGACATCCCTTCTGGCTCCAGATCCTGCTTGCTGTTCCACTACTTTGATCCCTGACTTCTGGCTTGGCTGACTATCCATTCTGGTTACTGAACTCTGGCTATGCTTTGACTACTTTTGTTCTTTTTACTTTTATTAATAAAGTGTGATTTAACTGTACTTCTGTCTTGGTATGATTTAATGGTTTCTGACATCAGGTAAGAGGTGTCAGACAGAACAGGAAGTGAGGGAAAATCCCCCAAAAGGGAACAAAGACAGCAGTTAATACTGGACAGACGATTTATCCATTTCCCTACATTATCCAAAACAACAAACAAAAAATGTTTTGTCTGGAGTTGGGTTTTAATAAATGTGACTGAAGAATCACAGAAAATTACTGTAACAAAACTGTGACCATGAGATGACTTACCTGCATCCAAAAAGGTTCCAGTGTTTCCTGCAACTGGCTGGATGGTCAGTGATCTGTACTGAAAGCCACAGGTCTGTAAGGAAATAAAAGTAGTTCAACAGAAATTCCAGACAAGTGAAATTGATTAAGAAACTGCAAATTGTATCCAAAAAATACCCCAGCTATGCTAAAGTCACAACGTCCCCTTCATGTTTCTTCTATCTGTGTTATCCTGACAATGGAAACAGTGGAGAATGCGGGCACACCAGGTTCTTATAGCACTCCAATTGTGAGACTTCCCTGGAATAGTTTACATTCCCCCTCCACATTGGTTTCAGTCTCTCTAAGCCATATTCCCCAATCACCTATTTATCCTATGGAAAACATTTGGGAGATATGGGACTTTATAGGTGCAAATCATTGAAACAACAATATTTAAAAAGTATTACATTTTGTATTTGTATTATTGTAAAGAGTATTTATTCTACATTGTATTGAGTCAGCATGACACCATCATGCTGATAGCGTGAAGGGAAAAAAAAGCCGGAAACCATCTTCTGTTTACTTCGGTGATCAGCTGCTATTGACTGACAGCTAATCATGTGGTAAAGGGCCCACTGTGATTGGGTCCCAAGGACTTGGCGATCACAGACCTCGCTGCGCACGAGAATGAGAGGACGTCCATGTTGAGGAGGGTTGAGGAGTGCGCTGCATACAGAGTGCAGAGTTCAGGGGTACGCTATGTACAGAATGCAGGGTTGAGGAGTGCGCTGCATACAGAATGCAGGGTTAAGGGGTACGCTATGTACAAAGAGTAAAGTTCAGGGGTGTGCTATGTACAGAGTGTAGTGTTCAGGGGTGTGCTATGTACAGAGTGTAGCGTTCAGGGGTGTGCTATGAACATAGTGCAGAATTCAGGGGTACACTATGTACAGAGTGTAGAGTTCAGGAGTGTACTATGTACAGAGTGTAGAGTTCAGGGGTGTACTATGTACAAAGTGTAGAGTTCAGGGGTGTACTATGTACAGAGTGTAGAGTTCAGGGCTGTACTATGTACAGAGTATAGAGTTCAGGGGTGTGCTATGTACAGAGTGTAGAGTTCAGGGGTGCGCTATCTACATAGTGAGTTCAGGGGTGTGCTGTTTACAGAGTGCAGAGTTCAGGGGTGCCCTATGTACAGAGTGCAGTGTTCAGGGGTGCGCTATGTACAGAGTGCAGAGTTTAATGGTGTGCTATGTACAGAGTGCAGAGTTCAGGGTGCGCTATGTACAGAGTGAAGAGTTGAGGAGTGCGCTACATACAGAGTGCAGAGTTCATACAAAGTGCAGAGTTTAGAGGTGTGTTATGCACACAGTGCAAGGTTCTGCTCTCTTTCACAAGCTGTCCACATCTCACTTCCACCCCTCCTCGGCTGTGACTTCTGCACCATTTTCCCCATCCACCACCTCTGCACACATCTCCCTCCAGAGCATTTATCTCTTCCTCCCCTCCCAAAAGCTTCTTTGCATCTTCCCTACCCGGCCTGGCTCTTGTACCTCCTGGCAGTGTAGGTGGCTCCGCCTCTCTCTCTCACTTGCGGGAAGATCATTGGTGCAGGACAGCCAGGGATCTGTTGGAGCCACTGAAAGGAAAGTTGTCCTTGTAAACACCGAAGGCTTCTATGTTTACAAGTGACAGTGGTGATCAGGGAGTGGAGAGCTACGTTCCGACTGACAAGAACTCCCTGGGTGTGAGGACCACCTGAAATGGCCTGGTGGGCCAGATTTGGTTTGCAGGCCTTTTGTTTCACACATGTTGCCATTGGAGTGGATGTTCTCCTCCCCCATCCCCACCAACATTATGGAACTCATCACAGATCCCAGAAAGCTGCGGGACCATTCACAAAGCACAGTGTGGCCTAAGCATGCGCAGTGGGCAGCCGGCAAGGAGTCATAGCCAGCTGCCCACAGTTAGCATGCCGGAGCCGGAGACTGAAGGCTGGTGAAGAAACCAGCTCGGGTGAGGATGGCGCTGAATCCCTGGACAGGTGAGAGTCTGTTTATTCAAAGTCATCAGCTACAGTTTTAGGGATGAGCATGACACCATTAATTGTCTTTGTTAGGGAGGAGATTAGGTTTGGACCCAAGCTCACCCCTAGTCCATATAGACTGCTCACTGACCTTCATTTTTAAAGAATTGACTGAAGCCGCTTTAAAGAAGAAGTAAACCTTGATGGGTTTTCCTTCCTCTTTTGTTCCCTGCAAAGTAAAAGCATAATGGGCTAGTATGCATTGCATACTAGCCCATTATGTGCCACTTCACTGCAAACCAAGCCTGCGCTGTCCCCCGATGTCCCCACTGGTGGCGACGTTTATCTTGTCAGGGCTGGGTTCAGCCCTTCCTTCTCTGAGCTGGCCGCTCTGCTGTCGGCTAATTGCTAGCTGCTATCTCTCCACAGTGACTCACCTGTTGATGATATCCAGCTCGTCAGTCCTGCCTACTTAAGCCCAGAGGATTTCTGCCTTCGCCTTGGTCAACATCACAGAAACGCTCTCCTGCATTCCTGTTAAAAGACTTGTTTGGCTGACATCCCTTCTGGCTCCAGATCCTGCTTGTTGTTTTACTACGCTCATCTCCAGCTCCCTGATATTTTGGCTTGTCTGACTATCCCTTCTCGGTTCCTGAACTCTGGCTATGTTTTGACTATGTTTGTTCTATTTACTTTTATTATTAAACAAGTGTGATTTAACAGTACTTCTGTCTCGGTCTGATTTCATGGTTTCTGACACATCTATACCCCTCTTCCTTCTGGGGGCTGTGGACTCCGGCTCTGTGACTGTCCGGAGTCGCGTGACGTCACTCCAGCGTGACGGTCACAGCACGGCCCCTTTAGAAATGGCACTTTCTTCAGTGCGGATACGCCGATGTTATTTTCTATTTTGTTCTGTTTTACTCTATTATATTATATTCTTTTCTATTCTATTCCTTTATTTTCTATTCTATTTTATTCTCTTTGGAAAATTAGAAAACCATTCGAATTCGAAAACATTCCAAATTTGAATTTTAAAACTATTCGAAATTGATTGGAAAAAATATTCAAATCAATCCGAATTTCGCTTGAATTAATTTTTTTCGTTATTTCGGATTCGTTTAAATTCGGGCACTATTGTAATTCAAAAATTCGTAAACATCCGAATTTCCAAAAAAACGAAAAGTCGTCCAAATTTTTATTTGAAACGAAATGAACCGCACATGTCTACTGAAAACTCTCTATGTGTATGGTGAGTCTTACCGTCACACAATCAGTAGTGCAGAGTGAAAGATCGGCATAGAGATAGACGGTGTTAGAATTGGCAATCTGGAAGACTTTCATAGGAAACCGAGATTCAATGCCGACTCCATTGCTGTCCACTGTTAGCTGGTTAGAAGAAATTTGGCTAGATGGGCACCTGAATACAAAAACCTTTCATTAGTTTTCAGTTACTGTAATCTAAAGATTAGACACAATACTGGTACATACTATTAGAGCTGAACAATATATGGAATGCGTTCATTATACAGTATTTTAAATATTCAGTACTGTGCAAAAGTTTTAGGCAGGTGTAAAGAAATGCTGTAAAGTAGACATGTGCAATTCGTTTCGTTTTTTTTAGTTTTTAGTTTTTTTTTTCGTTATTTTCGTTCATTCGTTTTCGTACGAATGAACGAATCATTCGAATCGTACGAATCCGAATAACGAATCGTAATGAATCGTTTGAATCGTACGAATCCGATTAACAAATCATTCGAATCGAACGAATCCGAAAAAAACAAATTAGAAACAACGAATGTACTAATGAAGAAAATCCGAAAAACGAAAACGAACAAAAAAATTCGTACATTCGTAACTTTTTTTTCGATTCGTAACTTTTTTTTTTTTTTCGATTTGTAATTTTCCGTGTCTCTATTGAACCAAAAAATTTGTACATTCGTAACTTTTTTTTTTTTTTTTCGATTCGTAACTTTTTTTTCAATTCGTAACTTTTTTTTTTTTTTTTCGATTTGTAATTTTCCGTGTCTCTATTGAACCAAAAAATTTGTACATTCGTAACTTTTTTTTCGATTCGTAACTTTTTTTTTTTTTCAATTCGTAACTTTTTTTTCAATTCGTAATTTTTTTTTTTTTTTTTTTTTTTTTTTTTTTTTTTTTTTTTTTTTTTTTTTTTTTTTTTTCTTTTTTTTTTTTTTTTTTCGATTTGTAATTTTCCGTGTTTCTATTGAACCAAAAAATTTGTACATTCGTAACTTTTTTTTCGATTCGTAACTTTTTTTTTTTCAATTCGTAACTTTTTTTTTCAATTCGTAACTTTTTTTTTTTTTTTTTTTCGATTTGTAATTTTCCGTGTTTCTATTGAACCAAAAATTTGTACATTCGTAACTTTTTTTTCGATTCGTAACTTTTTTTTTTTCGATTCGTAACTTTTTTTTCAATTCGTAACTTTTTTTTTTTTTTTTTCGATTTGTATTTTTCCGTGTCTCTATTGAACCAAAAGATTCGTACATTCGTAACTTTTTTTTCTCGATTCGTAACTTTTTTTTCAATTCGGAACTTTTTTTTTTTTTTTTTTTTTCGATTTGTATTTTTCCGTATCTCTATTGAACAAAAAAATTCGTACATTCGTAACTTTTTTTTCGATTCGTAACTTTTTTATTTTCGATTCGTAACTTTTTTTTTTTCAATTCGTAAATTATTAAAATGTAATAATAGCATACACATTACATCAAATTATGAATTATGCTCCGATTACGAATCTACAAATGTTACGAATGTACGAATAAATACGAATGCGTGCGAAAATTAAACTAACGAAAAAACTAATCAACGAAAAAATAACTCTTACGAATGTACGAATCGTTACGAATACGAATGCCGACGACATACGAATGTACGAATCGTTACGAATACGAACAACGACGACTTACGAATGTACGAATCGTTACGAATACGAACAACGACGACTTACGAATTTACGAATCGTTACGAATCGACGCAAACGAAAAAAACTAAACAAAAAAAAACGAATTTTTTCGGAAACGAATAAAAAGAAACGAAAATAAACAAATTTTTTTGTTGTGCACATGTCTAGTAAGAATGCTTTCAGAAATAAATATTTTAATGGTTTATTTTTATCAATTTACACAATGCACAGCCCGCTTGTAGGGTGGGTGCAGCATGGTGCGGCAGGCAGTAAACATTCAGGTTTCTGATTTTCAACAAAACGTATTGAAACACTAGGTCCACAGCACAAACAGGCCTGGCGGGAAGCTCAGCCACCCGGTGCTACATACAACTATGCAGCGGACAGAAGACTCAGGGATGCCAACAGGATCCACATTTTTTCTTTAAACGAATTTCCACAAATTCGAATTATCCGAATTAACAAAAACCCGTTTAAAGTGGTGTGCCCATCAAAATATTTTTTTTAAAAGTCAGCAGCTACAAATACTGCAGCTGCTGACTTTTAAGAATCGGACACTTACCTGTCCCAGGGTCCAGCGATGCAGGGGAACGATGCCCCCCCTCGTTCCCCGATCCGCTCGCGGCGCCGGCATCCTTACTGTGGGCACCCAGCTGTGGCTTCACAGCCGGGCACCCACTGCACATGCGCGAGCGGCGCATCACATCGTGATACGCCGCACCGTCATCTGGGACCTGTCACGTGTCCCAGATGACTGACTGCCGAGGGGAAGTGACAATTCTAGCCGGGGCTGAGGAAGAGGCAGATTTCGTGGGACCACCTAGCAACAGGGAGAAATAGGTAAGTGAATTTTTTTTTTTATCCAATTTTTTTTTTTTTTTCAGATTTTAGGTAAATACAGATAATGTTGTCATTGTGGTGGAAACACCACTTTAACAAATTTTTCCAAATATTCGTAAATTCAAATATTTTCGAAAATTCACAAATTCGTAAATTTGCGGATTCGTAAATTCGAAAATTTGGAAATTCTGAGATTTGGAAATTTGGAGATCAAAAAACCCAAAAATTCATTACTAATTCGTTCTGTTCAATTTGTTTAGATGCTGCACTCATTATTTCAGATAAATTCGTATTCATTACGTTCACTAACAGCCAAATTTGAAAGGAAATTCCAATGCCTATAATTTAATAGTTATTATTAGTTAGTCATTCTTTCGAATTTTCACATTTTCTTTCTTATTTTTGGATTTTCGTATTTACGAATTTACGAATTTTCAAATTTACGAATTTATCAATTTACCAATTTTCCAATTTTCCAATTTACAAATTTACGAATTGCGATCACAACGAATGACCCGAAAAAAGAAAAAAAAAGAAAACGAATGAAACAAAAATTGAATTGAACGAACAACAGACAAATTTGAAAGGAAATTCCAATACCTATAATTTAATAGTTAGTCATTATTAGTTAGTTATTCTTTCAAATTTTCAAATTTTCTTTCTTATTTTTTTAACTTTCGTATTTACGAATTTTCTAATTTACAAATTTACGAATTGCGATCATAATGAATGACCCGAAAAACGAAAAAAACAAAACAAAAAACGAATGAAACAAAAATGAAATTGAACAGCCAAATTTGAAAGGAAATTCCAATACCTATAATTTAATAGTTATTATTAGTTAGTCATTCTTTCGAATTTTCACATTTTCTTTCTTATTTTTGGATTTTCGTATTTACGAATTTACGAATTTTCAAATTTACGAATTTATCAATTTACCAATTTTCCAATTTTCCAATTTACAAATTTACGAATTGCGATCATAATGAATGACCCGAAAAATGAAAAAAAAAGAAAACGAATGAAACAAAAATTGAATTGAACGAACAACAGACAAATTTGAAAGGAAATTCCAATACCTATAATTTAATAGTTAGTCATTATTAGCTAGTTATTCTTTCAAATTTTCAAATTTTCTTTCTTATTTTTTTAACTTTCGTATTTACGAATTTTCTAATTTACAAATTTACGAATTGCGATCATAATGAATGACCCGAAAAACGAAAAAAAAACAAAACAAAAAACGAATGAAACAAAAATGAAATTGAACAGCCAAATTTGAAAGGAAAGTCCAATACCTATAATTTAATAGGGAGAAAAAAAAACGAAAACCACCACTTCAGGACAACTCTTCACGGAGAATGCTTGTCTACACTACAGTGGTGTAGTGGTTAGCACTTTCACTTAGCAGTAATAGGGTCGCTGGTTCAAATCCTGACCACGACACCCTCTGCCTGGAGTTTGCATGTTCTCCCTGTGCCTGTGTGGGTTTCCTCCAGGTACTCCAGTTTCCTCCCACACTCCAAAGACATGCTGGTAGGTTAATTAGATCCTGTGATAAAAATTGGCCAAATATGTGTATGTTGTATGTGTTTGTAAGCGTGTCGGGACCCCACAGGGCAAGGACCGCACTATACCACAGATGGACACCAGTGGCAAAGCGCCCTGAGGCGATTCAGTTTGCATAGGTAGCGCTATACAAGTCATTCATTCATTCATTCATTCATTCCCAATCAAGGAGCCCCAGGTGCTGGCTAACACAATCACAATAGTAGGCAAAAGTGGAAAGGAACTCTGGACAGCCGCACACCGGGAAAAACTTAAAATCCTGTGCTTTTATTAACACCAAAGATCACATCAAAAACAAAACAATCCACGGCAATGAGGGGGGCACAAAGATAGCTGATGCGCTCCGCATCAAAATCAGTGCCTAATCATAGCTCTCATTGCCGTGGATTGTTTTGTTTTTGATGTGATCTTTGGTGTTAATAAAAGCACAGGATTTTAAGTTTTTCCCGGTGTGCGGCTGTCCAGAGTTCCTTTCCACTTTTGGCCAACCTATAATTTAATAGTTAGTTATTATTAGTTAGTTAGGTGTTCGAATTTTCTTTCATATTTTCGGATTTTCTAATTTATGAATTTTCTAATTTACGAATTGCGAGTATAAAGAATGACCCGAAAAATAAAAAAACAAAATGAACACATTTTTCGGCAGTTAACATGTCTGGCATTTGCCACGGGGCGCAAAGTGTGGCCTGGTCGGTCTGACCCAAATGAGAAGCATCCTGAAGCCTGGAGCAGACATCGCCAACTCAGAATTAAAAAAAACAGTGCGGGGGTCCCCCCTAATCCATACCAGGCCCTTAGGGTCTGGTATGGATTTTGGGGGGACCCCACGCCATTTTTTATTACATTTTGGCATGGGGTTCCCCTTAAAATCCATACCAGACCCAAAATGGCTGGTATGGATTGGGGGGGACCCCCACGCTATTTTATTTTCCACATTTTTGTTACTCTGGTAATGTTTTTGTTTTTTTCATTCAGCTGTCAATGGGGAAGCCTGACTCCGTTGTTAAGGACGTGGCGGCCGGCTTCCTGGCCTGCTCCTTAACAACTAGCTATTCACTGTGCTCTCACTAGGCAAAGCCTTGCACCTGACCAACGGTCAGGTGAATTGCTACAGCCAATCAGGGCTTAGAATGCACTGTGCAGGCAAACAAGAACCCCACAAATTCTGGCGTTCAGTGAACACACCTGAACAGGCACTGTTCGGGGCCAAACCGATGCTCGGCCCAAACTATTCGCCCATCCCCAGTTGCGGATCATGTTTTTTTTGTTTGGGCGTGGCAAACAACCAAACCTTCGGGCACCTCTCCCGCAGTAAGGTAAGGCCATGGATCGAAGGGCGCGGGTGGTGTTAGTGCCAGAGGATCGCGGCCTATCTAGGGCCGGGGGGTGAGGGGGAGTGTGTAGTGCAATTGGATTGATCGAGAGCCGTGGGGGGAAGGGTGCTAGCGCGAGTGAGGTGGTCAGGTCTGCTTGCCGCCCCCTCCCCCCCCCTAAATTTTGACCACCAGCCACCACTGGTACAGGTCATAGACAGATGAAGTAAAGGGGTTAATGTACTGGTTGAATACAGTGGTATATAGATAAAGATAAAGGGGTTAATGTTCAAATGGGCGGGAGAGGAAGGCGAGGGCTTTATTTTACAGGTCACATGGAGACAGCATTATATCTAGTACGTGTTTGGAGAGAAAGGGCACGAAAGGGAAAAAAATAAGTTCTGTTTCAGTGCAACAGAATGAATGGATCAGCAGTTGCAGCCCCTGATCTATTCATTGTGTGCCCATTCATAGGTACTACTGATCTCTCTGCTTCCTCTGTTGTAAGGGAAAGGGGAGGGACCAGCACTGTAAATAACACCATGTGATCGCTGTGATGACCAATCATAGGGATTATATGGCACCCAGCCCCTTTGGATCGGCTGGTTACAGTGTCTATGTGTACCCAGCCATCTAATGACAGCCGGGTACACAGAGATAAGCCGGCCAATCGGCCACCTAATGGCTATATACCCAGTGCTATTTATAGATGGCGCTGGGTAAATAAAGGGCCACTGAACTGCCGTTGATAAGCGTACAGTGGTACATAAGTCAAACCTCCCAACTTTTTGAAATGGGAACGAGGGACACCTATTAGCAAAAGTATGTAGGCATAGGACACGCCCCCTGCCACACCCCCTTAAATGAAAATGATACAAAAAAAATTAAAATCTGTTAAACCCACAAGTGTTTTTTTTTTTTTTTACCACTACTATTCCTTTATATTGGATTTTGACATTTACAAATGCAGCAATTTAGAAATTGGATGAAAGGTTCAGCACTTGGAAACACTTTTTGAAAGATAAAAAGTGCATTTTATATACAATTATATAGATCAGACCAAAATGAGGGACAAATGAGGAGAAAAGAGGGACAGAGGGACATTGCTCCAAATCAGGGACAATTGGGAGCTATACATAAGTGGGTAAGGTGATATATTGTTCTGGGCAATCAGTGAATTATTTCTAGACATGTGCAATTAGTTTCCTTTTTTTTTCGTTTTTCGTTATTTTCGTTCGTTCGTTTTCGTACGAATGAACGAATCATTCGAATCGTACGAATCCGAATAACGAATCGTAACAAATCGTTCGAATCGTACGAATCCGATTAACGAATCATTCGAATCGAACGAATCCGAAAAACAACGAAAATCCGAAAAAAACTAATTAGAAACAACGAATGTACTAATGAAGAAAATCCGAAAAACGAAAACGAACAAAAAAATTCGTACATTCGTAACTTTTTTTTTTTGTTGAATTGGTAATTTTCCGTGTCCCTTAACAATGGTGCTGCTAAACGTGCTTCGAATGGATTGAACAAAAAAATTCGTACATTCGTAACTTTTTTTTCGATACGTAACTTTTATTTTTGGATTCGTAACTTTTTTTTCAATTCGTACCTTTTTTTTTTTTTTTTTTCGATTTGTAATTTTCCGTGTCTCTATTGAACAAAAAAATTCGGACATTCGTAACTTTTTTTTTTCGATTTGTAACTTTTTTTTCGATTTGTAACTTTTTTTTCGATTTGTAAATTATTAAAATGTAATAATAGCATACACATTACATCAAATTATGAATTATGCTCCGATTACGAATCTACGAATGTTACGAATGTTACGAATGTACGAATAAATACGAATGCGTCAGAAAATTAAACTAACGAAAAAACGAATCAACGAAAAAATAACTCTTACGAATGTACGAATCGTTACGAATCCGAACAACGACGACTTACGAATGTACGAATCGTTACAAATCGATGGAAACGAAAAAAACGAAACGAAAATAATCGAATTTTTTTGTTGTGCACGTCTAATTATTTCTGCAGTCTAATGCCGCCTACAAACGATCGGACTTTCCGACAACAAAACCGTGGAATTTTGTTGGCTCTAACTTGTCTTGCGCACACACGGTCACACAAATGTTGGCCAACAATTACAAACGTTGGTGACGTACAAGACGTACGGCAAGCCCATAAAAAGGAAGTTCAATAGTCATGTGATATCTCCATTACGAACGCTAGTTTTTACAAGACTGAGCGCTTCCGGCTCGTACTTGATTTCCGAGCACGCGTGGACTTTTGTGCGATGGACATGTGTACACACGGAAAGTCCGATAACAAAAATTTGTTGGCGGAAAATTTGAGAACCTGCTAGCCAACATTTGTTGGCGGAAAGTCCGACAACAAATGTTCTATGGAGCGTACACACGGTCGGACTTTCCGCCCAACAAGCTCACATCCAACATTTGTTGTCGGAAAATCCGATAGTGTGTACGGGGCATTAGTGTATGAAGAACAAACAGAACTACTAACCAGTGCCCTGTGTACTTACCCGTTCTGAAGAAGATAGTACTTTTGGTCGCTTGAATTGGTAGGAGAGGCATAAATATCCACCACTTTGAGTTTGAAGGTGTTGGCATCCAGATCTGGTACGAGAACAGAAAGGTAAATAGTATCTTCCACCGTCAGGGGGTCGGAGTCGGAGAGAAGGGTCGTACACGTGATATCTGTATAGGCCACCATTACGGCTCTATAACTTCCATTTGCTGCAGGAATATTTATTACTATGGGACTGGAAAATAAACAAACAACAGAAGATTACCTACCTAGAAACCCTTGTAGGTATGTGGCCATGCATCTATGTCATTATACAGAGTGGATGCAAAGCTAAAATATTTGCACTGAGGATAAAGAAAGAGCAAACCTATTAGATATCTTCTTCTGCTCTGTGTATACTGGTGGGGGAGGTGAAGTTGATACACAAAATGAGGATTTCAAATGCACCACAAAGGTTTCAAATATGTATAAGAAACAGGCAAAATAAAAGTACTGTATATACTCGAGTATAAGCCGACCCGAAAATAAACCGAGGCACCTAATTTTACCACAAAAAACTGGGAAAACGTATTGACTCGAGTATAAGCCTAGGGTGAGAAATGCGCAGCTACTGTAAGTGGAAAAGAGAGTCAACAATGCACATTTGCAGCCTCACTGTGCACATTTGCAGCCTCACTGTGCCCATTTGCAGCCTCACTGTGCCCATTTGCAGCCTCACTGTGCCCATTTGCAGTCATAGGTCCCCCGAACTTCAAACTTTGTAGTTAAGGGTTCCTAGATGCCCCCCTAGCTGCAACCAAAATTTGGGGTCTCTGGACCCAAAGGGTCCCAAAATAACATTGCTGCAGATGGACACAGTTGACCGAATTTGGGGCCCCGTTATCTCGGGGCCACTTGGTGCTGGATATGTTATAGTGTTGGTCCCACTGGGTTCGCACACCAAATGTGGTGTTCTTAGCACTAAGTGGCCCCCGAGATACGGGGCCCCAAAGTCGGGTCGGAAAATATAATTCTCTGCTGCAGAAAAGTGCTTGACTCGAGTATAAGCCGAGGGGGGCACTTTCAGCACAAAAAATGTGCTGAAAAACTCGGCTTATACTCGAGTATATACGGTATGGTAATTTAAGTGACCATGTCAGGGTAAAAATAGTTGAGAAGCGACATTCCTGCAATGGAAGAGATTTCAATCTCACCTCTTATGCGTACACACGATCGCAATTCTCGTCGGAAAAAGCTCTGATGGTTTTTGCGTCGGAATTTCCGGCGGAATTTCGCTCAAACTGTGTTGCCTACACACGGTCACACCAAGTTCCGACGGTCAGTAACACCGCGGCATAAAACACGTTCGACAGCACTATAAAAAGGGAAGTTTAATGCTTCTGAGCATGCGTCGAATTGTTTCCGAGCATGCGTCGAATTGTTTCCGAGCATGCGTCGAATTGTTTCCGAGCATGCGTCGGAATTTTGCGTGCCGGAATTGCATACACACGATCGGAAAATCCGATAGAAAGGTTTTCCGTCGGAAAAATTAAGAACAGGTTCTCAATTCAAAGTCCGTCGGAAAAGCCGACAGAAAAAGACCGTTGGGCATACACACGGTCGGAAAATCCGATGGAGGGCTCCCGTCGGACTGTTTCCATCGGAAATCCATCGGAAACGCGGCATTAGACGGCCCATATCTCCTACCTTTCCTCCGTTCCTGTGCTGCAGCCTCCACCAGACTCTTCAGTATTCTACACTTCCGGAAGTGTGGGATTCCTGCGTCTGCCAGCACATGCCATGGCTCCTTCACCTGCCCCCGATGTCACTACAGGACTCAGCAGAGACATAGGAGGTGGATTTTTTTTTTTTTTTAAATCAAATACTTTTTTTTTTATTATTATTAACCGCTTCAGCACTAGAAGATTTTACCCCCCTTCCTGACCAGAGCACTTTTTGCGATTCGGCACTGCGTCGCTTTAACTGACAATTGCGCGGTCGTGCGTCGTTGCACCCAAACAAAATTGATGTCCTCTTTTCCCCCCACAAATAGAGCTTTCTTTAGGTGGTATTTTATCGCCTCTGCATTTTTTAATTTTTACGCCATGAACCAAAAAATGACCGTCAATTTTGAAAAAAAAAGCAATATTTTTTACTTTTTGCTATAATAAATATCCCCCAAAATATATATAAAAAAAAAATGTTTTCCTCAGTTGAGGCCGATGTGTATTTTTCTACATATTTTTTGTAAAAAAAAAATCGCAATAAGCGTATATTGATTGGTTTACGCAAAAGTTATAGCGTTTACAAAATAGGGGATCATTTTATGGCATTTTTATTATAAAAAAATTTTTTAGTAGTAATGGCGGCGATCTGCGATTTTTATCATGACTGCGACATTATGGCGGACACATCACACACTTTTGACACTATTTTGGGACAATTGTCATTTATACAGCGATCAGTGCTATAAAAATGCACTGATTACTGTGTAAATGACACTGGCAGGGAAGGGTTAAACACTAGGGGGCGATCAAAGGGTTAAGTGTGTCATAGGCAGTGATTCTAACTGTGGGGGGGATGGGCTACTACTCGCATGACAGCAATCACTGCTCCCGATGAGAGGGAGCAGTGATCTCTGTCATATCACAAGGCAGAACGGGGAAATTCCTTGTTTACATCTCCCAGTTCTGCCGCACCGTGACAGGATCGACCGGGACACTGGCGGACATCGAGTTTGCGGATCCAGTGGGCGCGGTCACGCTGTACGCGGCGGGCGCACGGCTGCTAGCCCCGCCAATTAAAGGGGATGTACAGGTATGCACCATTTGCTCACCGCTGCCATTGTGCCGACGTATATCGGCGTGCGGCGGTCGGCAAGTGGTTAAACATACAAACAAATAATATGTCAAATGAATCGCTAAAGTATCAAGAAATAGGAAAGCACACAAACCAAACAAACCTTGAACCTCTCGGACTAAAATAACTTAGCATACAATAAACAAAACATAATAGGAACATGGATACATTTTACACATCAAATTGAGCTCCTCTAATATCAATCATTAGAAACCAAAAGATAGTTGGGACTTTGAATGAAGCAATTGGATAGTGGAGGTAGATTGTAAATAAATAATGTTTAATTGATGACATAAATCTAAAACCATGAGAAGTATTTAATCATTTCATATATATATATATATATACATAGCGCGTGCACAGGGCATAAACATGATGAATAGAATGATACAAACATAGCTGTTGTCACAAACTATACACGTATTTAATTTAATATTTTGTTTCCAGATATTTCTGCTCCATGGATTATACACCGCTACCTTCTGCTATATGGAGATTGTTTTGTTTACACCTCGCACATTTCCTTTCCGCCCGATGTTGTATCCTTATATTATGCTGCCTCAGCTCCTGTGGTGGGGTCTGTATCCGCGGCCTACCCTGTGCCGGTCACCATGCGCTGGGTTGGTGAGTGTGGTTGGTGAGCCATCTATAGACATATAACATCTTTTATATTTTTACTTTTAAAAAAAATTATGTATTACTCTTTATTATATATATCTTATAGGAATTTCTGGTGCATCTGCTATTGACGAGTGGAAAAAAATCCACGAAACGCGTCGAGCTATACTTGATGTCACAGTTACATTCCGTACGGATTGATCCTTATCCAGTTACTATCAATACTCTACGATATTGTTTATACATCAGTTAATAGATACATATATACCATGTGGGCACATGTGCCAGCCTTGGGCATGTTGCCGTGGCATTTGCATGCCATAGTATCTATATCTTTTTTATTACTCTGATCATGTGTCGCTATGTTTGTAGACATGTGCACTGACAAAAAATTCGTTCATTTTCGTTTTTCGTTTCATTAGTTGTTTTGCTTTTTTCGGAAATTCGGAAAATCGAAAATTCTGGAATTCGCAAATTCGGAATTCGGAAATTTCGGGAGTTTTCACATTTCTATTTTTCGGATTTCCGACTTTCCGAATTTCGAATTTTCGAATTTTCGAATTTCCGAATTTCCGAATTTTCGAATTTTTCGAATTTCGTATTTTCGTATTTCAGAATCTTAGAATTTTCGAATTTCCGAATTTCGGATTTCTGAATTTTCGGATTTCCGAAATTCCAAATTTTCGAATTTCCGAATTTAAAATTTTCGGATTTCCGAATTTCCGAATTTCGTATTTTATGAATTTACGAATTTAGAATTTTCGCATTTTCGGATTTCGGATTTTCGTATTATCGAATTTCCGAATTTTGGATTTTCAGTTTTTCGGAATTCCGAATTTTCGGACTTTCGGATTTTCGGAAATTCGGGAATTCAAAGATTTGAAAATACCAAAATTTGAAAATCTGAAAAAAGAAAAAAAATCTGTTTAATTAATAACTAACTAGTAAATTAACGAGTACGAATTTATCCGAAGTTACGAATTATCTGAAATAACGAATGCCGCATCTAAACAAATGGAAAAAGGTTTTATTATTATTATTGTTATTTATTATTATTAGATCGTTACGTTCCATTTGTTTAGATGCGGCATTCGTTATTTCAGATAATTCGTAACTTCGGATAAATTCGTACTCGTTACGTTCACTAACAAACAAATTTGAAAGGAAATTCCAATACCTATAATTTAATAGTTAGTTATTATTTAGAATTAAACAGATTTTCTTTCTTTTTTTCAGATTTTCTATTTTTTTAATTTTAGAATTTCCGAATTCCAAAAATTCGGAAATTAAAAATTCGGAAATTTAAAAATTCGGAAATGCGAAAATATGAAATTCGAAAATTCGAAAATTCGGAAATCCCAAAATTCGGAAATCCGAAAATACGAAATTCGGAAATTCGGAAATTCGGAAATTCGAAAATTCGAAAATTCGGAAATCCCAAAATTCGAAAATACGAAAATACGAAAATACGAAATTCGTAAATTCGAAATTCGGAATTTCCGAAAGAAAAATTTGTTAATTCGGCAATTTCGAAAATTTCGGAAATTCGTTAATTCGGAAATTTCGGAAATCCGTAATTTCGCAAATTTTGAAATTCGGAAATTGAAAAATTCGGAAATTAGGAAATTCGGAATTAACGAATTAGGAACTAAACGAATTGCACATGTCTATATGTTTGTATCATTCTATTCATCATGTTTATGCCCTGTGCACGCGCTATGCATATATATGAAATGATTAAATACTTCTTATGGTTTTAGATTTATGTCATCAATTAAACATTATTTATTTACAATCTACCTCCACTATCCAATTGCTTCATTCAAAGTCCCAACTATCTTTTGGTTTCTACTCATTATCAGGATGGAAGCACCATCTCTTTTTCTAATATCAATCATCAGACTATGGCAACTTCCTAAGCAGCATCAAATTATCTTTCTTTTACGTACTAATTTCTTCTCTTCTTCTCCTCACCCTTCTACCTCAGTTCTTTACTCCCATCTATCTCCTCTACCTTCACTCCTCTCCACTAGGTAAACCATCATATAATTCATTACTAGGTTCTATCCAGCATGACCATATTTTACCAAACCGTTGGGGTGTACCTCTATGCTTATATGTTAATTTTTCACTTTTAAGTATATAGTTACGTTTCTCAAACCATTGTTTATGGGCTTGAGGATCAGCAGATGACCATTTTTGTAAAATAACTTTACGTGCTAAGTATAGAGATCTTATCCACATAGCATGCTATGTAACTGGTATCTACTGGTAATGCTCCATCAGGTATTATTGCCAATAGTGCAAGTTTGGGCATCCCTGTTATCTCAGTGGAGCATAATAAATTTAGGGTTATAAATATTTTTTCCCAGTAACGATGAAGCTTTGGACATCGCCAGAGCATGTGGATAAGAGAGCCATTAAATAGAGAGCATTGCGGGCATAAAGGTGTTATATATTTTCCCCAAGCATAGAGTTTTTGTGGGGTATAATGAGCCCTATGTATGATAAAAAGCTGAGCCTTTGGGAGGGCGAGAGAGATGTCCTGGTAAGTGTTTCCAGGGCACGTGTACAGTCCTCCTCATCTAGATCCTCTATGTCTTTGCCACCGGGCAAAACTGTTTTTATGTTTTTCAGTATTCTCTAGTATTTTTAAGTTGGAATAAAGATCTCCTATTAATCCTCGTTTCGTGCACACTCGGGAGCCTTGAATACGAAAGAGGTTTATGAAGGCTGCAGCACTGAAGCAGAAGGAACGTGTATAAAAACTCTTCTATTGCATGGAGATTTCCTCCTGATTTCACAGGGTCACGTGAAAACACTTGGCCCAAATGGCTTACACCCATGTGTCCTCAGAGAGTTGAGCTCAGTTATATCTAAGGTTTTGTTTCAAATTTATTAAGACCTGGCACAAAGCCAATGTGGTCTCTATATTTAATAAAGGATTATGGTCTTCAACCAGTAAGTAGAGACCTTTCATTTAAACTTCTACTGTAGGGAAGATACTTGAAGGTTTGCGAAAGGACCTCATACAAGAGTAAGTGATGGAATCCAATATCATAAGGCCTGGTTCACACTGATGCAATTTAAAATGCAACTTGGGAATGTGGACTGCGGACCTGGGAGAAGACATCTCTGTGCCGGAATGGCAAACCTCTTTTTATTTTACGCATAAGTCAACCATCTCCTGCTACTCTCAAGAAAAGAACTACAAGCTCCTGTCCAGATGGTACAGAGATCCCTCAACTTTGCAAAAAATCTTCCCGTCTGCACCGGCCACTTGCTGGCGCTGTGAAACCTCCGTCGGAACATATCTACATGTCTGGTGGGACTGTGAGAGGATCCGCCCCTTCTGGATGCAGGTTTTTTAAATGTTATAATCTCATAGCTGATAGGCCAGTTCCTATCTCTCCGAAAATCGCGCTACTCTCAATACTGCCCGGGTCTATAAAGTCGCAGAGGCAAAGATTACTTTGTTTCTTCATGTCCTCTGCAAGGCAACTTATACCCGCTTATTGGAAGACAAAGAACACTCCCCCATTGTCACGGTGGGTATCAATTATGAATGACACCATGAGAATGGAGGAGATGCTGGCATTGGACAATGACACATACACCAAATTTATAACCCAATGGTCGATCTGGCTCTGCTTCTCCTCCTCTGATACTCTATTGAATAAAATCTCGGACACATAGGGACAAACTGGGTTCCCTTTTACCTTATCCCCACCTACCACCCTGTGCATAACCCCCACCCCCTCCCCCTCCCTCTATTCTCCTTCCTCCCTATAGATCTTTTCATCCCCCTGCCACTTTATTCCTTCTGTGTTTTGTTCTTTTCTCTTTCCTCTCTTCTCTCTTTTTTGTCTCCTTTATGTTATTTATTGCATATTACCTCATGTAGTAACCCATGAGTGTTTCTCATTGGTAAGACTCCATGGACCAGAGAACAGGTTCTCTTCCCAATTCTCCAAGCTTACTGACGGGAACCAGCTGTGGACGATAGTCATTGGCTGGCCACCCGTAAATGTATTTCTGTTACCATTCTCTGCATGTATTTATGTTGTTTACTGTTTTACTGTTTTTCTTGAAAAGCACCAATAAAAATATTTTCAACACTAAAATGCAACTTGGGTTGCACTGAATCACATGACAATAGCAAATCCCATGGCTTTTTGGCCACAACCATAAACACTACTATCAGGCTGGTACGTACCTGACTGGTGAGTCTACTTGGGCAGAGGGGAGGTCTCCCGTACGGATCCCACTATCGGCCCCTGGAGATGGGTACAGGAGGCACGAGAGTGAGGAAGGGTAAGAGAGCCTGGTGCAGGGTGTCCGGATGTGGTGAGGAGAGTCCACTGGAGACCGGGTGGAGTGCAGGTATGCGGGATACACAGGAGGAGATTCCACAGGTGGGTGATGCGAGTGAGGGTATGCAGGATATCCAGAAGATGTGGTAAGTCCAAGTATAAGCCCACTGGGGACAAGATGGGTGTAGGTATGCGGGGTACACAGATGAAGGGAGGCGTGGAATAGGAAGCAGGCACAAGTCTCTCAATAGGGATCAAGATAATCTAGATACCTTCAAGGTCTGGCGGTGTTCCGATGGCGAGGCACAAAAGGGACAAGCATAAGAATGGTCAGTCAGGCAGAGGTCGTCAGGCAGGCGGAGATCAAGGAATTCCAAAGGGCAAGCCGGGTCACAGGATCAAACAAGGTTTTAGCAGGTTTACAAACACAGGAACAAGGTCTCTGGAGAGCTGAAGATCAGGCAGCACTGGCCAACAGGTGCTGCCTGATTAAGTAGGCAGACTGGCGCCAACAGCACACACAGGTGTGTTCCAATTACTGCGCGCGCGCGCGCCCGGACACGTGCACGCGCGCGCGCACGCAAGCCCGCACCCGCAGGAACGCGCACAGGAGTGCGCGCACTAGCGCGCGCCGGCGCGCGGCGGCGCGCACCACCCGGCTGTCTGGAATAGCGGTTTTTGTGACAGTGCCCCCTCCTTAAGGGCAGCCTCCGGATGCCCAGACGAGTTAACTTGGAGGCGTGTGAGTCTTTGAAGGCCCGTAATAACTCACCCGCATGCAGGTTGTCTTCAGGTTCCCATGAATTATCTTCAGGCCCGTATCCTTTCCATTTGATGAGAAACTGGATCTGATTACGCCTTTTCCTACAATCCAGAATTGCTTCCACCTCGAATTCTTCTTCGTCATTGACAATAATGGGTTTGGGGGGACCAACCCTGCGGCCTGCAAAAGGATTAGGAGTCACTGGTTTTAAAAGAGTAACATGGAAGACTGGATGTATCCTTAGAGAAGTAGGTAAATCCAATTCGTAGGCGACATTATTAATTTTTCTTTTCACGGAAAAAGGACCCAAGAACTTAGGGCCTAATTTTCTGGAGGGGCAGGCCATCTTTAAATTGATGGTGGACAACCAGACCTGATCGCCGGGTTCCAGGATGAGTTCTCCGCGCTTCTTTCCATCAAAGATCCTCTTGTAATTTTCTTGTGCCTTAGTCATGGTCTCCTGTAGTAACTTGTTGTTAGTGGAGAAGAAGTCAAGTGTTTCTGAAACTGCGGGTATGGAGCATTCCGGGATTGACCTGGGTAAAAAGGATGGGTGAAACCCATAATTGGCGAAGAACGGGGTTTGGTTAATACTTGAGTGCAGAGAGTTATTGTATGAGAACTCAGCAATGGGGAGCAAGGAGGCCCAATCATCTTGGGAAAAGGTAGAAAAACAGCGTAGATATTGCTCTAATGTCTGATTGGTTCTCTCGGTCTGGCCGTTTGTCTGTGGATGATATGCAGATGAGAAAGCCAACTCGATTTCCAGAGATCGACAAAGAGCTTTCCAAAATCTTGAGGTGAACTGGACACCACGATCTGAAACTATGTTTGTTGGGACTCCATGTAACCTTACCACTTCTTTAATGAATTTGTGCAGTTTCCAAAGCTGAAGGGGTACCCTTCATGGGCAAAAAATGTGCCATCTTTGACAATCTGTCCACTATAACAAAAATAGAGGAAATAGAGGAGTTCGACAATAAAATCTATTGAAACCATACTCCATGGTCTTTCTGGGACTGGTAAAGGTTTTAATAGACCCCAGGCTCTTGTTCGGCTAGTCTTATTCCGAGCACAGACACAACATGATTCGACATAACTCTTACAATCCTTGGTCAGATGGGGCCACCAGAAGGTACGTAGTAGTAGATCGGTTGTCTTGGAGATACCAAAGTGCCCAGCCAGTTTGTGGTCATGACATAACTCTAATATATGTAACCTCAATTTTTCTGGAACCACAATCTTGCCTTCATGCCAAAACAATCCATCTTTACTGGAAACTCCATCCAAGGGAGGCATCCCGATGGAGGCTTGTTTGATCCGAGATATGAGATCTTCTTGTAAGAGTAGGAAATTCCCGGCGGGTAGAATGGTGTCGGGAGGAATATCGTGCTCGATATCCAAGAACATCCGAGAAAGAGCATCTGGCTTACTGTTTTTGGAGCCTGGCCGATAGGTTATGTGGAGTTGGAAACGTGAGAAGAATAGAGCCCACCTGGCTTGTCGTGGTCTTAATCTTTTAGCTGTTCTCAGATACTCCAAGTTTTTGTGGTCGGTGTACACCAGAACAGGATGCGCAGCCCCCTCCAATAGGTAGCGCCATTCTTCCAATGCTACTTTGATGGCGAGAAGTTCCCTGTCGCCCACATCATAATTTCGTTCTGAAGAGGTTAGTTTGCGGGAGAAGAAGCCTACTGGAAAAAGAAGAGCCTTGGTACCCTGTCGTTGGGATAGCACCGCCCCCACTGCAATCTCCGAGGCATCGACTTCTAAAACAAAAGGCAAGGCTGGGTTCGGATGTTTGAGGATAGAGGCAGAAGTAAAAAGTTCTTTAAGTTTTTCAAAGGCCCGTTGTGCTTTGGAACTCCAATGAAACCGAATTCCCTGTCGAGTAAGTTCAGTGATGGGTGAAATAATAGAGGAGAATCCTTTGATAAATTTTCTGTAGAAATTGGCAAAGCCAATGAAGCGTTGTACTCCCTTTCTGTCTATGGGTGCTGGCCAATCCAAAATGGCGGATACCTTTTCGGGGTCCATTTTGATTCCTTCTGCTGATATGATTAGTCCCAAGAATTGTACGCTCTGGATCTCGAAGTTACATTTTTCAAATTTTGCATACAGTCCATGTTGTCTTAGACGGGTAAGGACGTTTCGGACATGTCTGCGGTGGTCGGTCAAGGAGGGAGAGAAAATTAGAATATCGTCCAAATAAACAATAACGTACAAATCCAGATAATCATGGAAGATGTTATTAACGAAGTGTTGGAAGGTTGCTGGGGCATTACATAATCCAAATGGCATGACGAGGTACTCGTAGTGCCCAAACCGAGTACGGAAAGCCGTTTTCCACTCGTCCCCTTTTCGAATGCGGATCAGGTTGTAAGCCCCCCGAAGATCCAGTTTTGTGAAGATTTTGGCTGTACCCAGCCTTTGAAAAAGTTCTGGTACCAATGGAAGGGGGTATCTGTTCTTGATGGTAATCTTGTTTAATTCACGATAATCAATGCAGGGGCGAAGAGAATGATCTTTTTTTTCGACGAAGAAGATACCTGCACCGGCCGGGGATGTGGAGGGACGAATGAACCCTTTTGCCAGATTCTCGTCTATGTAATCCTTTAGAGTGCCCAATTCCTGTTCCGTAAGTGGGTAGATTCTTCCGAAGGGAACTTCTGTTCTGGGTAGAAGTTCTATAGGACAATCATAAGGCCTGTGTGGCGGAAGTGTCTCTGCCCCCTTTTTGCTGAACACATCTGCAAAGTCCCGGTAAGGTTCAGGGATGGACTGGTAGAGTTCTGAGTCAGTCCCCAGGCATAGGAGCGAAGCCGGTTCGTCGGGTTTTCCGTAGTGACAGTTCTGATGGCAATAACTGGAAGAAAACTGAAATTCACCTGTAGCCCAATTGATACTGGGGTTGTGAGCACGCAACCAAGGCATTCCTAAAATTATCGGGAAGAGAGGTGAAGGTATGACATCCAACCGTAAGAGCTCCTGGTGTTGAGATCCTATGGTGGTCAGAAGGGGTTCCGTTTCCTGGGTGACTGGGCCGGAACTAAGTGTGGAGCCATCCGCCAGGTGGACCGCAAGGCCCCGTACTTTGGGTTGAAGAGGGATGCCATGGTTGGTTGCAAAAACTTGGTCAATGAAGCAGCTGCATGCTCCTGAGTCAATGATGACTGATACTGGAATGCTCCGACCGGAGAGCTGCAAAACAATATTGAGAGCCAGGTGAGTGCCGGTTGGGAGTAAGACGGGTGCACATAAAGAAGAAGCAGACAACCACTTACGTGTCTTGTTGGGGCACATTCTTGCATAGTGTCCAGATTCCCCACAATACAAACATAGATTATGGGCCCGTCTGCGCATCTTTTCCTCAGGGGTCAGGGAAGGCCGAATTAGTCCGATTTGCATTGGTTCAGGAGCCCCAGAAGCCAGGGTAGATGAAGCTGAAGGGACTGAGTTAGAAGGACCAGGTACTTTGGGAAGCATCCAAAAGGGGCGAGAAGGACCAGAGGATCTTTCGGCCCGTCTTTCCCTAAGACGGCGGTCAATTTGAACTGAGAGGTTAATGAGTTCATCTAAGGACTGAGGAATACCAACACGAGCCAACTCATCTTTTAGAGAATCTGATAGTCCTCTGCGAAATTGGTGTCGCAGTGCCGCATCATTCCACTCTGTATCAGAGCTCCAGCGTTTGAATTCCACGGCGTAATCCTCGGCCGTTCTGCGACCTTGCTGTAAGGATTGCAATGCGGTTTCAGCCGTGGCAGCAGGTTGAGGGTCCTCATATAGCTGAGCCATTGCAGTGAGGAAGCGGTCCAGGGAGTCCAGGGACGCAGACTTCTGTTCCAAAAGGCGGTGGGCCCAGGTTTGTGGTTCACCAGTCAGAAGGGAGATGATAAACCCCACTTTTGTAGCTTCCAAAGAAAAAGTCAGTGGTTGTAGAGCGAAATAAAGTTCACACGCATTGCGAAACGCACGGTATTTACTTCGTTCCCCAGAGAATCTTTCCGGTATTGGTACCTTGGGTTCTGGTGGTAGCATGATCACGGAGGGTGCTTGAGGGTACCCAACAGAAGACGCCACCTGGGGGACAGAAGATGCAGACATGGTTTGGACTTGTTCTTCCAATCGAGAATAGCCTTCCTGTAGGCCTTTCACAGCTTGGGATAGACCCGCTAGATGCCTGCACATATCTTCCATGGGAGAGGCCCCCTGCCCGGACTCAGTCATGGCTGCCTGATACTATCAGGCTGGTACGTACCTGACTGGTGAGTCTACTTGGGCAGAGGGGAGGTCTCCCGTACGGATCCCACTATCGGCCCCTGGAGATGGGTACAGGAGGCACGAGAGTGAGGAAGGGTAAGAGAGCCTGGTGCAGGGTGTCCGGATGTGGTGAGGAGAGTCCACTGGAGACCGGGTGGAGTGCAGGTATGCGGGATACACAGGTGGAGATTCCACAGGTGGGTGATGCGAGTGAGGGTATGCAGGATATCCAGAAGATGTGGTAAGTCCAAGTATAAGCCCACTGGGGACAAGATGGGTGCAGGTATGCGGGGTACACAGATGAAGGGAGGCGTGGAATAGGAAGCAGGCACAAGTCTCTCAATAGGGATCAAGATAATCTAGATACCTTCAAGGTCTGGCGGTGTTCCGATGGCGAGGCACAAAAGGGACAAGCATAAGAATGGTCAGTCAGGCAGAGGTCGTCAGGCAGGCGGAGATCAAGGAATTCCAAAGGGCAAGCCGGGTCACAGGATCAAACAAGGTTTTAGCAGGTTTACAAACACAGGAACAAGGTCTCTGGAGAGCTGAAGATCAGGCAGCACTGGCCAACAGGTGCTGCCTGATTAAGTAGGCAGACTGGCGCCAACAGCACACACAGGTGTGTTCCAATTACTGCGCGCGCGCGCGCCCGGACACGTGCACGCGCGCGCGCACGCAAGCCCGCACCCGCAGGAACGCGCACAGGAGTGCGCGCACAGGAGTGCGCGCACTAGCGCGCGCCGGTGCGCGCCGGCGCGCGCGCGCGCGGCGGCGCGCACCACCCGGCTGTCTGGAACATTTCATTCATCAGCCAGGAATCTGTGCATGGGAGGTACTTGGACATTCCAACATGACAATGATCCAAAACACAAGGCCAAGTCGACCTGTCATTGGCTACAGCAGAATAAAGTGAAGGTTCCGGAGTAGCCATCTCAGTCTCCTGACCTCAATATCATTGGAGCCCCTCTGGGGAGATCTCAAACGTACCGTTCATGCGAGACAGCCCAAGAATTTACAGGAACTGGAGGCTTTGTGCCAAGAGGAATGGGCAGCTTTACCATCTGAGAAGATAAAGAGCCTCATCCACAAATACCACAAAAGACTTCAAGTTGTCATTGATGTTAAAGGGGGCAATACACGGTATTAGGAACTGGGGTATGTAAACTTTTGATCAGGGTCATTTGGGTAGTTTCTGTTGTCATTATGATATAAAAAGAGTAAACACAGTAGATTGATAATAAATGGCTTCAGCCAAACACTAACCATGAGTGAAAGAAAAGTGTTTGTGTTATCATTCATATTTTCTGAAAAATGGCCAAGAAATCATAAATTCTGCCAGGGTATGTAAACTTATGAGCTGTATGTAGGTAGGAGAAGCAAGCTGTTTTTTACTGCTGTATGTATATGTGTTTATGTGGGAAGGGGGGGTGAGGTAAAGGGGGCAGAGGGCGCTATTGTGGGGGGGATTTCAAAGGAGCAGAGGACATTGGTATGGGGATGGGGGGCAGAAGGCACTATTGTGGGGGGGTCAAATGAGCAAAGGACATTGGTATGGGGGGCAGAGGGCACTATTGTGGGGGTTGGGCTGTCAAAGGAGCCGGGAACATTGCTATGGGAATGGGGGGCAGAGAGCACTATTGTGTGTGTGGTGTCAAAGGAGCAGAGGACATTGCTATGGGGGCAGAGGGCACTATTTTGGGGGTTGGGCTGTCAAAGGAGCCTGGGAACATTGCTATGGGAATGGGGGGCAGAGAGCACTATTGTGTGTGTGGTGTCAAAGGAGCAGAGGACATTGCTATGGGGGCAGAGGGCACTATTAAGGTGAGGGGAAAGGGGCAGAGGGCCAGAGGACACTACCGTGGGAAGGGGTGATGTGTAGGGGGCAGGGATCATTGCTGTGTAGGGGGAAAGAGGACTCTGCCGTGGACAGGGCTAGCGCCAGCATAAGGCTACTTAGGCAGCAGCCCTAGAGTGCCAGGATATGGGTGGTGGTAGCAAAATCTGAATCCTCAGCCACTTACAGTTGAGGCTGGGATATCTGTCCTCAGTCCCTTTCCCTGTCTCAATTGTGAGACATCAGGGGTCTGTTTTTTTTCAGAATTTATTATTGCTGGCATTGTTTTACATTTCAGCTGTCAGTGGGGAAGCCTGCTGACAGCTGATGAGTCATCGGTTTTGTTAAGGACGTGGCGGCCGGCTTCCCAGCCCGCTACCTAACAACCAGCTATTCTTCACACAGAATTTGAATTGGTCGATCATTTTTCGACCGATCTGATCCTTGCGAAAATTTGCAATTCATTTGAAAATGAATAAATTAAACTTTTATGAAATTTTTATTTTATGAAAATTATTAAAATGAAAATGAATTCTGAAACTAAACGAAATTAGTAACATAAAGAATCTATCCGATATTAAACTAAACACATTTTTCCGTTCTGCACATGTCTATAATCTCTGGCAAGTTAAAAAGGAAGTCTCCGGCTTTGTTAAAGCAGAACTCTAAATATTGAGCACCAGCCACCACTGGGCTTGGTGGTCTCTTACTGGTGTCCCTTGTGTTAAATCGGATACCTCTTGGTTCTGTGTAGACATATGGGTTTTGTTTTGTTACATATCAAAATTTGAACAAAATTTTCATTTTACATTTTCAGAGATTCAGATGTATCTGAATTTCCAAATCACAATAGTAATGAATTTCAACTAATCCAAAATAAATTATAACAAAACAAATTATCCGAATTCAAATTAAAACATGAAATTGATTTACGAATTTAAAAATGAATTTGAAATGGAAACATATTGCAATAAATACAGTAAGGTGTAAAAGTGAAATAAGATGATGATTCCTACGAGGCTGATGAATCGAATAGAATAGAAAATAAAAAGAATAGAAAATAAAAGGATAAAATAGAATAATTAAAGAATTATAGACACCACCTGTTTTTAACAATTTGGGCTTTCTCTATAAAAGATTTCATCAACATACGCTCCTAAAGAAGATATAATGTCTATCGAAACGCATTGAGATTTAAGGTGGTACAATTCTTCATAGGATGGTTTTATGTTAACCCAGTGTTGTATGGCATGGTCCTTTTGTATGGTTTTAACATTTGTACAATACAGTACAAGTCAGTGGAAGTGTGTGTCCATTGTGTTAGGTCAAAATATGTGGTTAAGTTAAGAAGTTGAGATGTTGCCGGATTTGTAATATTAACGGGGATGTTAAAGGCAGAGGTGTCATCAAGGAAGCTGGTGGACACTGGTCCAGGAGGCCAATAAATCACTGCAATCCTCACAGAAATTGGAGAAACAGGGAATACAGCAAGTCTCAAAAAAGCAGAGGGGTAGAGAGGGCGGTGTAGGAAGGACCTGAAATATGTTGCAGGGGGAAAGAAGGAATCCAACTCCACCTCTTTTCCATCACCTAGGTCTGGGTGAATCCAGTGGAGACCACAATGGGAGAGAGCAGCAGGAGAAGCAGAGTCAGGCTCTTGAAGCCAGGTTTCAGTAACAGCAAGTATGTTAAAGGAATCAGAGATAAAAAGGTCATGCACAGAGGTGAGCTTGTTACAGACAGAGTGGGCATTCCAGGGGGAACATGAGAAGGGGAGGCTGGTTTTTGGAAGAGGAGGGATGGAGATTAAATTGAGTGGATTGGTGCAGTTGCCAGAGGAGGGAGGGTGCGGGTTGTGGGTGTTGCAGTTAGAAAATGGAGGGCCAAGATTAGGGGAAACGTGCCAGAGATTAGGAGAAGGAGGGTGAGAAAAGTAAAAAGGGAGTGGGATGTATATGACCGCACATACCTCACTGTCCCGGTGTTTGGATCAGCATGTGGGTTAAGCATTTGCAAGAGGTAATAGGGAGTAGACATCTGCAATTCGTTTAGTTCCTAATTCGTTTTTTAACGAATTTTGACAAATTCGTTAATTCCGAATTTCCGAAAATTTCCGAATTTCCAAATGTCCGAATTTCAAAATTTGCGAAATTTCCAAATATGCAAAATTTCCGAATTTCCGAATTTCAAATTTCGAATTTCGAATTTCAAATTTCAAATTTCAAATTTCAAATTTTCGAATTTTCGCATTTTCGAATTTTCGAATTTCCGAATTTCGGATTTTCGGATTTCCGAATTTCGGATTTTCAGATTTCCGAATTTCGGATTTTCGGATTTCCAAATTTTCGGATTTCCGATTTTTCGAATTCCGAATTTTCGTAATTCCGAATTTCGGATTTTCGTAATTCCGAATTTTCAGAATTCAGAATTTTCGGGATTCAGAATTTTCGGAATTCGGAAATTCAAAAACTTGAAAAATCGAAAATATGAAAAAAAGAAAGAAAATCTGTTAAAGACTAAATAATAACTAACTATTAAATTATAGGTATTGGAATTCCCTTTCAAATTTGTCTGTTAGTGAACTAACGAGTATGAATTTATCCGAAGTTACGAATTATCTGAAATAACGAATGCCGCATCTAACCAAATGGAACGTAACAATCTAATAATAATAATAATAATAAAACCTTTTTATTATTATTAATTATTTATTATTAATTATTTATTATTAATTTGTTACGTTCCATTTAGTTAGATGCGGCATTCGTTATTTCAGATAATTCGTAACTTCGGATAAATTCGTACTCGTTAATTTAATAGTTAGTTATTAATTAAACTGATTTTCTTTCTTTTTTTCAGATTTTCAAATTTTGGGATTTTCAAATCTTTGAATTCCCGAATTCCGAAAATCCGAAAATTCGGATTTCCGAAAAATCAATGGGAAGGAGCGGTATAGGAGCGGTGAACACACCGTTCCTATACCGCTCCAAAGATGCTGCTAGCAGGACTTTTTTGTCCGTCCTGCTAGCGCACCGCTCCGGTGTGAAAGCCCACCGGCTTTCACACTGGAGTTAAAGGGGCCGTATTTTTTCAGGCGGTATACAGGCGCTATTTTTAGCGCTGTACCGCCTGAAAAACGCCCCAGTGTGAAAGGGGCCTTAGTCTCAGAAAGATTTCAAACAATAATCTGCCTTCCAAAAAAACAATTGCTGGCTCCTCACTGCCAAGCAGACCTATTTTAGCACTCTCATTAACAGCCTACCATCCCGTCCATCAACTCTTCTCTACTTTAACTCTCTACTTCTTCCTCTACTACCTCCATCCACTAACTCACTCACTGCCCATACGGTACTTTAATGTGTTCTTCCGGGGTACGCAACTAAAGTTTCGGGTTTGTCATTTCTTTTACAAAATGCATTTAAAAAAAACTATCTAGAGGGTAAAACACTCTTCTATATATACTCTTCTATATATAATATATAGCACCAGCTGCCCCACTAATTCAAACCCTAAAATATAATATACATCAGTGGCGTACTAAGTGGGGTGCGGGGGGGGGCGGACCGCACCGGGTGCCACACAATGGCGGGGGTGTCAGGCTGGCGCCCCCCTCCGCGATTGAAGCAGAGACAGCGCGCCGAGCGTGGATTTAAGTTGACAGGAAGCGGCAGGTGAGGTGAGGGGGAGGGGGGGGGTGTTCGCCGCTCTGTCTCGGCTGTCTCAAACAGCCGAGCAGAGTGAAGCTGCCGGCGCCGCCTCCCCCTCCTCCTTGTAGTCTATAGTGTGCTGCTGTGTGTCCTGCGCTGACACTCCCGAGGTACATTATGGGTCTGAGGGGGGGGGGGCGCTCTGTATTGTAGTTGGGGGGTCTGTATTGTAGGGGGGGTCTGCACTGAAGGGGGGTCTGCACTGTAGGGGGGATCTGCACTGTAGAGGGGGGTCTGAATTGTAGGGGGGTCTGCACTGAAGGGGGGTCTGCACTGTAGGGGGGTCTGTACTGAAGGGGGGGGTTTGTACTGAAGGGGGGTCTGCACTGTAGGGTGGTCTCCACTGTAGGGGGGTCTGTACTGAAGGGGGGGTCTGCACTGTAGGGGGGGTCGTGCAGGGGGTCTGTATTGCAGGGGGGGCTGTATTGCAGGCGGGTCTGTGTAACATACAGGTGCTGTGTAATGTAAAGGGGTCTAGAGGTGCAGGGTGATGTGTAATGTAAAGGGGTCTAGAGGTGCAGGGTGCTGTGTAATGTAAAGGGGTCTAGAGGTGCAGGGTGCTTTGTCATGTAAAGGGGTCTAGAGGTGCAGGGTGATGTGTATTGTGTAATGTAAAGGGGTCTAGAGGTGCAGGGTGCTGTGTAATGTAAAGGGGTCTAGAGGTGCAGGGTGCTTTGTAATGTAAAGGGGTCTAGAGGTGCAGGGTGCTTTGTAATGTAAAAGGGTCCAGAGGTGCAGTGTGCTGTGTAATGTAAAGGGGTCCAGAGGTGCAGGGGGCTGTGTATTGTAAAGGGGTGCAGTGTGCTGTGTAATGTACACAGTAGTGACAAAGAGATATTTAAGGATGCAGAGGTATGAAAGGGCACAGTGGGGTGTTTTTACGTTTTAAGGTGGGGGGGTGCCAGATATAGGATCCGCCCCGGGTGCCAAATGCACTAGGTACGCCCCTGATATACATACAGTATATACTGTTATGTATAATGTGTGTCTATACAGACTTTATTGTATCTGTTTTTATTTCTCTTGTATAACAAACAGTCAGACGGTGTCAGGAGAACTTACCACAGGAACTGTGTTACAGTCAGAAGTTGTCAATGGACGCTGAAGGATCATCTCCGATATTCCATTCACATTCTGATTTACTGCGAGACACTCGGCGTTGGTGCTGTTCAGCCTTATATCGGACGTATTATAACCTTGTTTTTCCAACCAACATTTTGACACTTGTATATTGAACTTTTCTCCAGTACAAGTAAGATTTGGAGATGGAAGGATTCCTGAAAAATAAGTAAATTCATTCAGCATTTCTGAGATGAGAAAGTAACGATGATGTGCTTGATGTACATTATACACTATAGGGGTTTTCTATATATACCCAATATAGGGTGGCAAGAGTGACCAGGGACTGGAGAGAAGGCTGCCAAAGTGTCAAAAAGTTAAAACCAAATTAAACTTCAAGTGTAATTACAGTAGATTGACTGTTGGTGGTCAGTGTAGTGCCCCTTCCATTGATGGTCAGTGTAGTGCCCAATTACATTGATGGTCAGTGTAGTGCCCCTTCCATTGATGATCAGTGTAGTGCCCCCTTACATTGATGGTCAGTGTAGTGCCACCTTACATTGGTGATCAGTGTAGTGCCCCCTTCCATTGATGGTCAGCGTAGTGCCCCTTCCATTGATGGTCAGTGTAGTGCCCCTTCCATTGATAGTCAGTGTAGTGCCCCCTTACATTGATGGTCAGTGTAGTGCCCCCTTACATTGATGGTCAGTGTAGTGCCCCCTTACATTGATGGTCAGTGTAGTGCCCCCTTACATTGATGGTCAGTGTAGTGCCCCCTTACATTGATGGTCAGTGTAGTGCCCCTTACATTGATGGTCAGTGTAGTGCCCCTTCCATTGATGGTCAGTGTAGTGCCCCTTCCATTTATGGTCAGTGTAGTGCCCCCTTACATTGATGGTCAGTGTAGTGCCCCCTTACATTTGTGGTCAGTGTAGTGCCCCCTTACATTGGTGATCAGTGTAGCGCCCCCTTACATTGGTGATCAGTGTAGCGCCCCCTTACATTGGTGATCAGTGCAGTGCCCCCTTACATTGGTGATCAGTGTAGTGCCCCCTTACATTGATGGTCAGTGTAGTGCCCCCTTACATTGATGGTCAGTGTAGTGCCCCCTTACATTGATGATCAGTGTAGTGCCCCTTACATTGGTGATCAGTGTAGTGCCCCTTACATTGGTGATCAGTGTAGTGCCCCTTACATTGGTGATCAGTGTAGTGCCCCCTTACATTGGTGGTCAGTGTAGTGCCCCCTTACATTGGTGGTCAGTGTAGTGCCCCTTACATTGGTGATCAGTGTAGTGCCCCCTTACATTGATGATCAGTGTAGTGCCCCTTACATTGGTGATCAATGTAGTGCCCCCTTACATTGATGGTCAGTGTAGTGCCCCCTTACATTGATGGTCAGTGTAGTGCCCCCTTACATTGATGGTCAGTGTAGTGCCCCCTTACATTGATGATCAGTGTAGTGCCCCCTTACATTGATGATCAGTGTAGTGCCCCCTTACATTGGTGATCAGTGTAGTGCCCCCTTACATTGGTGATCAGTGTAGTGCCCCCTTACATTGGTGATCAGTGTAGTGCCCCCTTACATTGGTGATCAGTGTAGTGCCCCCTTACATTGATGATCAGTGTAGTGCCCCCTTACATTGGTGATCAGTGTAGTGCCCCCTTACATTGGTGATCAGTGTAGTGCCCCCTTACATTGGTGATCAGTGTAGTGCCCCCTTACATTGGTGATGTTGTAGTTTCGACATAGAGAGAAAAGATTTAACATTACAGAGACAATAGTAAAAGAGCTGTTACTGGTCACTCCTGGAATGGGTGAGGAAATAAAATGATGATGATGATGATGAATGTTATTGGCTGATTGTAACCAAAGAGGAGGAGCAGTAAAATAGCCAGAACTTAAAGGAGTTGTAAACCCTTACAGACCACTTTGACCTACAGGTGAGCCTGGATTAAGGCTTACCTGTAGGTCCAAGAAATATCTCCTAAACCTACACGGTTTAGGAGATATTTGCAAAAAGACAGGCACCGCTGTCAACGGTGCATGCGCCGTAGACAGTGTAGAACAGGCGCACTGAGGGTGCCGCTGCTAGCGGCGATATGCCGCGAGTGGCGCCTCCTGTGCGCATGCGCGGGAGCGATGTCATCGTGGCTCCGGCCAGTAACAGCGCCGGAGCCGCAATACCCACAAAGAAGATGGAGGCTCCGTGCACCATGGGACAGCGGTGACTTGGCTGGCTCCTGTGTCAGGTAAGTGACACATAATGGGCTAGTATGCGATATGATGCGATGCATAGTAGTCCATTATGCTTAAACTTTGCAGGGAAACAAAGAGGAAGTAAAAGCCATCAGGTTCCTCTTTAACAACTTCAGCCCCGGACCAATTGGCAGCCAAAGGACCAGGCCCCTTTTTGCGATTCGGCACTACGTCGCTTTAACTGACAATTGCGCGGTCGTGCGACGTGGCTCCAAAACAAAATTGGCGTCCTTTTTTTCCCACAAATAGAGCTTTCTTTTGGTGGTATTTGATCGCTCCTGCGGTTTTAATTTTTTGCGCTATAAACAAAAATAGAGCGACAATTTTGAAAACAATGCAATATTTTTTACTTTTTGCTATAATAAATATCCCCCAAAAAATATATAAAAAAACATCTTTTTTCCTCAGTTTAGGCCGATACGTATTCTTCTACATATTTTTGGTAAAAAAAAAAAATCGCAATTAGCGATTATTGATTGGTTTGCGCAAAAGTTATAGCGTTTACAAAATAGGGGCTAGTTTTATAGCATTTTTATTAATATATTTTTTTTTACTAGTAATGGCAGCGATCAGCGATTTTTATTGTGACTGCGACATTATGGCGGACACATCGGACATTTTTGACACATTTTTGGGACCATTGTCATTTATACAGAAATCAATGCTATTTAAATGCATTGATTTCTGTATAAATGACAGTTGTAGTGAAAGAGTTAACCACTAGGGGGAGTGGTTATGGGCTCTGACGTGTGTGTTTTTTTTTACATTAGGGGGCGGGGCTGACGTCTGACGTCATTGATCGGCTGTCCCGATGACCGGGAACAGCCAATCAATGACAGTCAGTGTAGGAAGCGCGGGGAGAGGTTTGTTTACACAGACCTCTCCCCGTTCTTCAGCTCCGTGACCCGATCGCGGGACACCAGCGGCGATCGGGTCCGCTGGTCCCGCGGCCGGGGTCACGGAGCTCCCGACCGGGTCGCGAGCCCGCCGCTGGCGGCGCGACCCACGGGCAGGCAAATTAAAGGGGACGTACGGGTACGTAGTTTTGCCTGCCCGTGCCATTCTGTAGACGTATATCTACATGGGGCGGTTGGGAAGCGGTTAAGTAGACACGTACAGCCAACTTACTTTCACTTACGATTGCTAGCAGGGAGAGACACACTGAATCATTTCAGACAGTCAATCTTAGCTGGTCCATTTGTTTGTTAACGATCAAAAATATGTATAATACCGTTCGACCAAGCAGCTAAAAACAATCATTCTAATGTTGTTTGACTACAAGTACTAATAATGAATAATTATAATTATTACTAGTCAAACAACAATAGAATTCTACTATAGCTTGTGGGGCGGAGCATTCGATTGGAAATGTAGGATCGCGGCGTCGTACAGTTTAGCTGCTTCGTCAAATCTTCTCAGAACATCCAAAAGAAGCCATAAGCCTTCAATTGACAGATTTGACCTTAATTCATTCGGATTTTCATACGAATGCATTTGTTAACTAAACTAAATAAATAAAAACAAATTTCGGGAGTAACTAAATACATTTATTTTTCTGACGAAACCGAAATTCCGAAACAAAATATTTTAGTGTGCACATGTCTACTCATCAGTGCTGCCTCATCAGTGCAGCCTATCAGTGCCCATCAGTGCAGCCTATCAGTGCCCATCAGTACAGCCTCATCAGTGCAGCCCATCAGTGCCCATCAGTACAGCCTCATCAGTGCAGCCCATCAGTGCCCATCAGTACAGCCTCATCAGTGCAGCCCATCAGTGCCCATCGGTGCAGCCTCATCAGTGCAGCCTATCAGTGCCCATCAGTACAGCCTCATCAGTGCAGCCCATCAGTGCCCATCAGTACAGCCTCATCAGTGCAGCCCATCAGTGCCCATCAGTACAGCCTCATCAGTGCAGCCCATCAGTGCCCATCGGTGCAGCCTCATCAGTGCAGCCTATCAGTGCCCATCGGTGCAGCCTCATCAGTGGAGCCTATCAGTGCCCATCAGTGCAGCCTCATCAGTGCAGCCTATCAGTGCCCATCGGTGCAGCCTCATCAGTGTAGCCTATTAGTGCCCATCAGTGCAGCCTATCAGTGCCGCCTCATCAGTGCAGCCTATCAGTGCCCATTGGTGCAGCCTCATCAGTGCAGCATATCAGTGGCCATCAGTGCTGCCTCATCAGTGCAGCCTATCAGTGCCCATCAGTGCAGCCTCATCAGTGCAGCCTATCAGTGCCCATCGGTGCAGCCTCATCAGTGTAGCCTATTAGTGCCCATCAGTGCAGCTTCATCAGTGGAGCCTATCAGTGCCCATCAGTGCAGCCTCATCAGTGCAGCCTATCAGTGCCCATCAGTGCTGCCTCATCAGTGGAGCCTATCAGTGCCCATCAGTGCAGCCTCATCAGTGCAGCCTATCAGTGCCCATCGGTGCAGCCTCATCAGTGTAGCCTATTAGTGCCCATCAGTGCAGCCTATCAGTGCCGCCTCATCAGTGCAGCCTAGCAGTGCCCATTGGTGCAGCCTCATCAGTGCAGCATATCAGTGGCCATCAGTGCTGCCTCATCAGTGCAGCCTATCAGTGCCCATCGGTGCAGCCTCATCAGCACACAATAAATTTTATAACATTAAAGCGGGGTTCCCACTTAAAAAAAATAATTAAAAGTCAGCAGCTACAAATACTGCAGCTGCTGAAATTTAATAATCTGTCCCAGGGTCCAGCGATGCGGGGGATTGAAGCCCCGCTCGTCCCCCCCTTTAGCAAAAAATAAAACCCCAGTGGTGATTAAATAACACCAAAAGAAAGCTCTATCTGTCCCAAATAAATTATAAAAATGTCATACGAGTACAGTGTCATTCAAAGAGCAACAGTGCTGAAAATTGGCCGAGACATTAAGGGGGTGAAAGTGCCCGGTATTGAAGTGGTTAACAGCCAGTGTGGTGCCCCCTTTACATTGATGATCATTGTTGTGTTTCTTTACATTGGTGTTCAGTTCAATGCCCCCTTACGTTGGTAGTCAGTGGGGGAATAAACCCCTTACATTGATGGTCAGTCAACAGAATACTCCCCTTAAAGATTGCTGGAAAGATCATTGGAGTTAGTGGCAACTTATCTGAGAGGCCGATTGTGCTCAGGGAACCTCAAGCAACCTCTGGAGGAACCCTGGCATTCTACAGAACCACCGAGAAAGGCTGTTATAGGAAACACACAGAGGTCCTTTGGAGGATGTTTACGTGACAGTTAGCCTGCAGACAGTAATGCCGCGTACACACGGTCGGAATTCTCATCGGAAAAAGCTCTGATGGGTTTCCCATCGGAATTCCGACGGAATTTTGCTCAAACTGTCTTGCCTACACACGGTCACACCAAATTCCGACGGTCAGTAACACAGCGACATACAACATGTGCGACGGCACTATAAAAGGGAAGTTTAATGCTTCCGAGCATGCGTCGAATAGTTTCCGAGCATGCGTCGGAATTTTGCGTGTCGGAATTGCATACACACGATCGGAAAATCCGATAGAAAGGTTTTCCGTCGGAAAAATTAAGAACAGGTTCTCAATTCAAAGTCCGTCGGAAATTCCGACAGAAAAAGACCGATGGGCGTACACACGGTCGGAAAATCCGATGAAAAACTCCCATCGGACTGTTTCCATCGGAAATTCTGGCCGTGTGTACGCGGCATTAGATTATACCTCTACTATCCACCGCTCAAATGTGGGGCAAGCCTGGGGGGCCTCATTCATACCGGGGCGCTTCATTGTGGTGCATTTAAAGGGGTTGTAAATGTAAACCCTCAAGGTTTTTCACCTTAATGCATTACTATGCATTATAGTGAAAAATCCTCCTGTGAAGCAGAGCCCCCCTTTTACTTACCTGAACCCAGTCTTTCCAGTGACGGGCACACCACGCTCCAGCTGGTGTTTTGGGTCCTGATTGGAAAGTTTGATAGCAGCGCAGCCATTGGCTCCCACTGCTGTCAATCAAATCCAATGACGCGGGAGCCTGGGCACGGGGCCGAGTCCTGCTGTTTGTGTCAATGGACGCACCAGCAGGAGACACGGGAGCGCGCTCCACGCGAGTGCCCCCTACCCCGAGGGAGAGCGGCTCTCCAACGGGGCACTTGAGAAGAGGAGGAGCCAGGAGCGCTGCCAAGAGACCCCAAAAGAGGATCCAGGGCTGATTTGTGCAAAACCAACTGCACAAAGGAGGTGTCATGAAGATCCTGCCAGTAACCGGCGCACGGGAGTCCCTGGTACCCGTCCACGCACGTGCTCGCACACACCCGCGTAGAGAGCGCCCCTGTTGGCGCCAGTTAGATTATTTAAATCCGTCTGTCACAGACGGTCCTCGCTGTCTGCTCTATAGTGTTCTGTGCCCTGATACCTGATCTGAGTTTCTACCTGTGTTTGACCCGGCTATCCTGTGACCCTTCTGTCTGTACCCGACCTTGGCTTGTCTGTGACCACTCTACTGTTTGACCCATCTGTACCCTGCTGCCAGCCTGATACCTGACCCGGCCTGTTTTGACTATCCAGTCTGCCGTGCTGTTCCAGTCTGCTTTGCTGATCCAGTTTGCTTTGCTGATCCAGTCTGCCGTGCTGATCCAGTCTGCTCTGCTGTTCAAGTCTGCTCTGCTGTTCCAGTCTGCTGTGCTGTTCCAGTCTGCTTTGCTGATCCAGTCTGCTCTGCTGTTCAAGTCTGCTCTGCTGTTCCAGTCTGCCATGCTGTTCCAGTCTGCTGTGCTGATCCAGTCTGCTTTGCTGATCCAGTCTGCTCTGCTGTTCCAGTCTGCTGTGCTGTTCCAGTCTGCTGTGCTGATCCAGTCTGCTTTGCTGATCCAGTCTGCCGTGCTGTTCCAGTCTGCCGTGCTGTTCCAGTCTGCTGTGCTGATCCAGTCTGCTGTACTGATCCAGTCTGCTGTACTGATCCAGTCTGCTGTGCTGATCCAGTCTGCTTTGCTGATCCAGTCTGCCGTGCTGTTCCAGTCTGCTTTGCTGATCCAGTCTGCTGTGCTGATCCAGTCTGCTGTGCTGTTCCAGTCTGCTGTGCTGTTCCAGTCTGCTGTGCTGTTCCAGTCTGCTGTACTGATCCAGTCTGCCGTGCTGATCCAGTCTGCTGTACTTACCTCGTCCGCTGAGCTGATCCAGGGATCTCTCTCTACCGGTCTAACGGTCCTGCTAGGCACCCGTGCCCCTCCTTACTCTTGGTCCCCCTGTCACCTTACCAGGGTACCGAGAGTGGGAGCCGCAAGGGAGGCACTCTTCTGCAAATTCAGACTCATCACCACCAGGTGCGTGACAGGAGGTAAGTATGACATGTTTGTTTTTTTAAAACAAACCTTTACATATCCTTTAGCCTCTGGGATTGAATGGGCCAATATACTTTGACTCTATGTACAATGTATGTTACATGAACTTCATATGGTTTATGGAAAAAAATTACATATTTGGTTTTAGAAGGCAGGAAACCCATTCTGATCGTTGTATTATATCATTCCATACCTGGTGTAAATGTGTAGAGAGTTGAATTGCACTGGCAGGTATTAGTAACATTGTTACACATCTCATCAGTAGCACAGGTAACACTTCCACAGGTCTGAGACGCAGCAACTGGAGAGACAGAAAAAAACATTAAAGTACAGATAAAGGCTCCTGTGCAGCAGTATAAACAGATCTCACATACAGTTTCTATGTAATACGAGACGCTTTGTTTCATGTTGTCCTATTTTTGTTTTGTGTACATGTGTCTTTTCAATTTTTCTTTGTTGCTGCATTATATACTCACCAAGTGACAGGTTGAGTTATAAGAAGGTACAACTGCAGATGTCACATAAATAATATCCACATATATACAGTGATCATCTGTGATCACACCGATGCTCTGTTTTCCTTTTTTTGTATACACAATAAAGTATTACTGTTTTTATCGAAGCCCTCACTCTGTGTATGCCTTTTGCCACTCATTTGGTCTCCTGGTTCCTGCCAGTCTTGATAGGAGCATTTCAGGTTTTTTTGTTTATTTGATAATATTTTCTAGACCAGAGTGACATAGTCCATATTGGACATAGCCAGACTTGAGGAGACTTTTAGGTACCCTTAGAGGCACCTGCTTACCCTATTCCCTTGGCTTCTCTCCCCTCTTTTTTGTTATGTAATACGAGAGCCTCATTGATTTAAAGAAAACTTCCTTCACCTTCCCTGAAATCCTCCGTCCTTTGTGTCTCACGCGCTCCCCCTCCCAGGCACTGCAGCTCCCAGTAGGAGGGGTTCAGCAACAGAGGCCGTGCTGCCAATCCAGAGAGCAGTGAGCAGGGCCGGACTTACCATTGGGCTTGACTGTGCTCAAGCCCATGGGCCCCGCCCAATAGGGGGCCCCGTGGGCTCCGCCAAGATGCATAGCTGAGTGTACTCAGCTCGGCTCCGCTCACAGTCACGCCCAGTCCCTCACTATGATTGACATAACACAGGGACTGGGCGTGACTGAGCCGAGCCGAGTGCACTCGGCTACTCTCGGCTTCGCTCGGGACTGCGAGAGGACCCGAGAGCCACCGAAAGGACCCGAGAGCCACCGAGAGGACCCGAGAGCCGCCAAGAGGACCCAAGAGGACCCGAGAGGACCCAAGAGGACCCGAGAGCTGCCAAGAGGACCCGAGAGCTGCCAAGAGGACCCAAGAGGACCCGAGAGCCACCGAAAGGACCAGAGAGCCACAGAGAGGACCTGAGAGCCGCCAAGAGGACCCAAGAGGACCCAAGAGGACCCGAGAGCTGCCAAGAGGACCCGAGAGCTGCCAAGAGGACCCAAGAGGACCCGAGAGCCGCCAAGAGGACCCGAGAGCTGCCAAGAGGACCCAAGTGGACCCAAGAGCCGCCGAGAGGACCCGAGAGCCACCGAAAGGACCAGAGAGCCACCGAGAGGACCCGAGGGGACCCGAGAGCCGCCGAGAACTTGGAGTGCATGTTATACACCGGTGCGTGTTATACACCGATAAATACGTTAATGTATAGAAGGTAGGGCCCGAAAGTGACTCAAGCCCAGGGGCCCCCACCACCCTAAGTCCTGCCCTGGCAGTGAGCATCACTGGACGTGGCCAACTGCTGAGCGACAACCTACAGGCTTATGAATCAGCAAAGATATGGCTAATAGCCACACCCCCCTGCAACATCGTCCCCTCCCACTATGGTGCAAGTGGACACGGCCTACATGAGAGTGACAACTCTGCTCTGAATTCATGCAGCATTGTTGCCATCCCATCACAGGAAGCTGCAATAGGTGGACTTCTCTGGCAGGTGATTTGGTTTTGTAACTGAAATGAAAAATGTCCTTGTGTTGGTGGTGTCACCAAAAAGAAAAGAAAAAGGCCAGTGGAGTCAGTGGTGTCACTGGAAGGAAAATAAATATCTATGTGTTGGTGGTGTCACTGAGAGAAAAGGATGTCCCTGAGTTGGTGGTGGTGTCTCTGCATCGGTGGGGTTACTGGAAGGAAAAATGTTCCAGTTGGCGGTGTCACTAGAAGGACTAAATGGCCTTGGGTCGGTGGTGTCACTGGAGAAAAAAAAATCTCTACATCAGTGGTGTCACTGGAAGGAAAAATGACCCTATGTTGGTGGTGTTACTGGAATGAAAAAAATGTCCCTGAGTTGGTGGTTTCAGTGACAGGAAAAATGTCCCTACAGTTGTATCACTCAAAAAAAAAAATGCCCCTGAGTCAGTGGTGGTGTCTTTTGTTCGGTGGTGTCACTGGAAGAAAAAAATGTCCCTAATTTGGCAGTGTCACTGGAAGGATAAAATAGCCTAGAGTCAATGGTGTCACTGGAAGGAAATATGTCCTTGACTTGGTGTTGAAACTAAAATGAAAAGTGTTGGTGGTGTCACCAAAAAAAAGAAAAGAAAAAGTCCCTGAGTCAGTGGTGTCACTGAAAGGATAAAATGTCTATGTGTTGGTGGTATCACTGACAGAAAAAAATGTCCCTGAGTCGGTGGTGTCACTGGGAGGGAAATAAGTCTATGTGTTGGGGGTATCACTGACAGAAAAAGATATCCCTGAGTTGGTGGTGGTCTCTGCATCGGTGGTGTTACTGGAAGGAAAAATGTCACTGGGAGAACAAAATGGCCTTGAGTCGGTGGTGTCACTGAAAGGAAACAATATCTCTGCGTCTCTGCGTCAGTGGTGTCACTGGAAGGAAAAAATGTCCCTAAGTCGGTGGTGTCACTGGAAGGAAAAATGTCCCTAAGTCGGTGGTGTCACTGGAAGGAAAAATGTCCCTAAGTCGGTGGTGTCACTGGAAGGAAAAATGTCCCCGAGGTGGTTTCTTTGACAGGAAAAATGTCCCTGATTCAGTGGTGTCCCTTTATTAAAAAATGTCCCTGCAGCTCTTATGTCCCTGAGTCAGTGGTGTTGTCTCTCCATCGGTGGTGTCACTGGAAGCAAAAATGTATCTAAGTCGGCAGTGTCACTGGAAGGACAAAATAGCCTTGAGTCAGTGGTGTCACTGGAAGGAAACATGTCCTTGTGTTGGTGGTGCCACCAAAAAAGAAAATGTTCCTGAGTCGGTGGTGTCACTGAAAGGATAATATGTCTATGTGGTGGTGGTATCACTGACAGAAAAAGATGTCCCTGAGTTGGTGGTGGTGTCTCTACATCAGTGGTATTACTGGAAGGAAAAATGTTCCAGTGGGCAGTGTCACTGGAAGAACTAAATGGCCTTGATGGTGTCACTGGAAGGAATACCTACCCCTGTGTCAGTGGTGTCACTGGAAGGAAATATGTCCCTGATTTGGTGTTGTAACTCAAAAATGCAAAATGTCCTTAACTGTTGTGTCACTGAAAGGAAAAAAAAAATTCCCTTTGTTGGTGGTGTCACCAAAAAGAAAAAAAAATATCCCTGAGTCGTTGGTGTCACTGCAAGAAAAGAATGTCTGTGTCGGTGGTGTCACAGAGAAAAATGTCCCTGAGTTGGTGGTGTCACTGGAAGGAGCAAATGTCCCTAAGTCGATGATATCACCGAAAAGAAAAAAATGTTCCTGGTGGTGTCACTGAAATAAAAAATTGTCCCAGAGTCACTGGAAGGAAAACCTACCCCTTGTGTCAGTGGTGTCACTAGAAAAATACCACTACAAAGCCCCTCCCCCCACCCCAATACAGAGCTCCTCAGTCAACCCTGAACCTACCCTTCCTCACCACAAAACTCACCCCTCACTTCACTTCAGTACACAGCTCTACCACCCACCCCCAGCTATAAACCCAGTCCTGTAGAGCGCCCCCTGCTCTGCCAGATGACAGCCCAGCTTACTGGCAGCTGCTCCTCCTGCACTGAGCATGCGCTGTCATTTGTGATACACAATATGACACTGGAAGTGAAAGCAGCCAGCGGGGGGCAGTGCTGAGTATCTTCACACTCTGGAGAAAAAAAAGCCCCGCTGACAGGGGTGACACTGCAGTCACTCACCTCAGTGAGAGGCCGGGGGAAGGAGGCTGCTGGAGGTCTGAGTTTGCCCCCTCCTGGATGTAAAGCTGCCGCCAGGGGCGTGCGCCCCTTCTGCCCCCCCCCTTTGTCCCAGCCATGGTGCTAACACACTTGTTGTCCTAGGTCAGTGATGGCGAACCTATGGCACGCAGAGCCATCTCTGTGGGCACACGAGAGCTAGAGGTCTCTCTCTCCTCTCAGCCCCCCTCCCTCTTTTTCCGTCCCCCCCTCTTTGTGTCCCCCTCTCTCTGTTCCCCCCTCTCTCTCAGCTCACCCCTCTCTCAGCATCTCTCTCGCACCCCTCTCTTTCTGTTCCTCTTCTCTCTCTCTGTCCCCCTTCTCTTTCTCTGTTCCCCCTCTCTCGCACCCCTCTCTCTCTGTCCCCCCCTCCCTCTCTCTGTCCCCCCTCCCTCTCTCTCTCAGCTCACCTCTCTCTCAGCATTTCTCTCACACCCTTCTCTCTCAGCCCCTCTCCCTCTCTCTGTTGCCCCTCTCTCTTAGCATCTCTCTGACACCCCTCCCTCTCTCTGTCTGTCCCATCTCCCTCTCTCTCAGCCCCCTCCCTCTCTTTCAGCCCCCCTCCCTCTCTCTGTTCCCCCTCTCTCTCACACCCCTCCCTCTCTCTATCCCCTCTCCCTCTGTCCCCTCTCCCTCTCTCTCAGCTCCTCTCCCTCTCTCTCAGCCCCCCTCCCTCTCTCTCAGCCCCCCTCCCTCTCTCTCAGCCCCCCTCCCTCTCTCTGTTCCCCCTCTCTCAGCATATCTCTCACATCCCTCTCTCTCTCTCTCTCTCTTTCCCCCCCTCCCTCTCTCTCAGCCCCTCTCTCTCTCTCTCTGTTCCCTCTATCTTTCAGCATATCTCTCACACCCCTCTCTCTCTGCCCATCTCTCTCTTAGCCCCCCTCCCTCTCAGCATCTCTCTCACACCCCTCACTCTCGCTGTCCTCTCTCGCTCTCCCTCCCCCTCTCTCTCTCACAACCCCCCTCTCTTTCTCACACAACCCCTCTCTTTCGCTCAGCCCCCCTCTCTTCCGAATTGCTGTGTTGGCACTTTGCAACAAAAAACCAATGTATTTATTTCAGTTTGGGCACTCGGGGTCAAAAAGGTTCGCCATCACTGTCCTAGGTTGATAACTCTGCTCATTTATTTAGTGAATGTTGTCACAAGAAGGGTGTTACTGGCAGGGTCGCCAGGTTGAAAATGAGAGAAAAAAAGCCTCAAAATAGGAAAACCAATACAGTATTACATTTTTGTTCCAGAAGTGGAATTTTAAGATAAAAGGAGACAAACTTCACTCACCGGCCATGACAGCGCACAGTACAGAGAGCAGTAGTGTTGTCTTCATGGTGATCAGGGACCCTAGAAAATACATCTTATATGAGCAACACATTTCTGTATGTAATGTAACAAAAAACATTCTGCATGATATTTCAATTATTGTTGTATATATATATATATATATATATATATAGTTATTTATTTATATATATTGATTCATGTTATACAGTAAAGCCAAAATAAAAAAAAAAAATACATTAGAAACAATTTCCTATATATGTTCCAATACTCATTATTTTGCTGTATGGTCTTGGCCACCGTGCTGCAGCTCAGTTTCAGGGTCTTGGCAATCTTCTTATAGCCTCGGCCATCTTTATGTAGAGCAACAATTCTTTTTTTCAGATCCTCAGAGAGTTCTTTGCCATGAGGTGCCATGTTGTACTTCCAGTGACCAGTATGAGAGAGTGAGAGCGGTAACACCAAATTTAACACACCTGCTCCCCATTCACACCTGAGACCTTGTAACACTAACGAGCCACGTGACATCGGGCAGGGTAAATGGCAAATTGGGCCCAATTTGGACATTTTCACTTAGGGGTGTACTGACTTTTGTTGGCAGCGGTTTAGACATTAATGGCTGTGTGTTGAGTTATTTTGAGGGGACGGCAAATTTACACTGTTATACAAGCTGTACACTCACTACTTTACATTGTAGACAAGTGTCATTTCTTCAGTGTTGTCACATGAAAAGATAGAAGGAAATATTGATAACGACCCAAAACACACCTCCAAGATGACCACTGCCTTGCTAAAGAAGCTGAGGGTAAAGGTGGCAACCTGTGAAGGTCTGGTGAACTCCATGCTCAAAAACTTATTTGGTGTCAGATGGTGACAAGCGTGTGTGGGGGCAACCAGGTGAGGAGTACAAAGACAAGTGTGTCTTGTCTACAGTCAGGCATGGTGGTGGGAGTGTCATGGTGGGGGGAGTGTCATGGTGGTGGGAGTGTCATGGTGGTGGGAGTGTCATGGTGGCGGGAGTGTCATGGTGGTGGGAGTGTCATGGTGGTGGGAGTGTCATGGTCTGGGGCTGCATGAGTGCTGCCGGCACTGGGGGGCTACAGATCATTGAGGGAACCATGAATGCCAACATGTACTGTGACATACTGAAGCAGAGCATGATCCCCTCCCTTCAGAGACTGGGCCGCAGGGCAGTATTCCAACATGATAACGACCCCCAAACACACCTCCAAGACCACCACTGCCTTGCTAAAGAAGCTGAGGGTAAAGGTGATGGACTGGCCAATCATGTCTCCAGACCTAAACCCTATTGATCATCTGTGGGACATCCTCAAACGGAAGGGGGAGGAGCGCAAGGTCTCCAACATCCACCATCTCCGTGATGTCATCATGGAGGAGGGGAAGATGACTCCAGTGACAACCTGTGAAGCTCTGGTGACCTCCATGCCCAAGAGGGTTAAGGCAGTGCTGGAAAATAATGGCGGCCACACAAAATATTGACACTTTGGACCCAATTTGGACATTTTCACTTAGGGGTGTACTGACTTTTGTTGGCAGCAGTTTAGACATTATTGGCTGTGTGTTGAGTTATTTTGAGGGGACGGCAAATTTACACTGTTATACAAGCTGTACACTCACTACTTTACATTGTAGACAAGTGTCATTTCTTCAGTGTTGTCACATGAAAAGTTTAGACATGTGCAATTCGTTTAGTTTTTTTTCGTTTTTCTTTTTTTTCGTTATTTTCGTTCGTTCGAATCGTACGAATCCGAATAACGAATCGTAACGAATCATTCGAATCGAACGAATCCGAAAAACAACGAAAATCCGAAAAAAACTAATTAGAAACAACGAATGTACTAATTAAGAAAAAACGAAAACAAACGAAAAAATTCGTAACTTTTTTTTTTGTTGAATTGGTAATTTTCCGTGTCCCTTACAATGGCGCTGCTAAACGTGCTTCGAATGGATTGGACAAAAAAATTCTTACATTCGTAACTTATTTTTTTCGATTCGTAATTATTTTTATTTTTTTTTCGATTTGCAATTTCCGTATCTCTATTGAACCAAAAAATTTGTACATTCGTAACTTTTTTTTTTTTCGATTCGTAACTTTTTTTTTTTTCGATTCGTAACTTTTTTTTTTCGATTCGTAAATTTTTTTTTTATTTTTATTTTTTTTTCGATTTGCAATTTCCATATCTCTATTGAACAAAAAAAATCGTACATTCGTAACTTTTTTTCGATTCGTAACTCTTTCTTTAAATTCGTAACTTATTAAAATGTAATAATAGCATACACATTACATAAAATTATGAATTATGCTCCGATTACAATCTACGAATGTTACGAATGTTACGAATGTACGAATAAATACGAATGCGTCCGAAAATTAAACTAACGAATAAACGAATCAACGAAAAAATAACTCTTACGAATGAACGAATCAACGGAAACGAAAAAAACGAAAACGAAAAAAAACGATTTTTTTTCGGAAACGAAAAAAACGAAATGAAAATAAACAAATTTTTTTGTTGTGCACATGTCTAGAAAAGATATGATACAATATTTACAAAAATGTGAGGGGCGTACTTACTTTTGTGAGATACTGTACATTTATATATATATATACATAAATATATATATATATATATATATATATATAGTACAAGGATCTGTCTGAGTTCAGCATGGACTTTCAATCCATGTGTGGGCAGGTAGGTTGTACAGAAGTCGATATGCCGATTGACTTCTGTAGAACCTCCCTGTCGGGTTTTCCCCCTGTGCTCCGCCTGCAGTGCTGATCAATGTATTCTGATAAAGGGGAAGTCTCACTCACAGAGTACAAATGGATGGGGGAATCGAGTCAGTGAGTTGATCGAAAAAATCTGACCCATCTATGGCCAGTTTTATATTACACGGCATTGGTAAATTTTTCAAGCTCACCACACACATTGCAACCCGATTGTCCCATCTCCATTAGATCTACCAACAATTTCCTGATTCGATACTCGATATGCAGAGTTATGTAAGTTGTTATATTACTCTTCTACTTGTTCCAAGGTCAGCGACATTAAAGCCAAAGACTTAGGCTGGCCATACATGGATCGAAACTCTGCCCTTTCACCAGGGACCGGACAAATTTTGATCCAATGAAGGGAAAGGTGGTTGTAAAGAAGTCAAACTGCTGATACATTTCTTTACAACCACCAGTGGCGGCTGGTGCTCCATTTTGGCGGGGGGGGGGGGGGGACAAAGCACCCGCCCCCCCCTTCTCCCCTGTCGGTCAGTCGCTCCCCTTACCAACCCTCTCTCGTCCCATCGCTCGCTCATTTGTCTGCCCACCAGCCCCGCACTTACCCCTGAAGTGAAGGACACGGCTGTATCCAGGGAGATGTGGTGCAGCGGAATGTGGGAAGACGGGTGGGGGGGCCCCTTTTTGAAGCCACTTTTTGAAGCCTATTAGAGCCTCCAGCTCTAATCACGTGCTTCGGAAAAAAAAAAACTTTGAATTTCAAGGCGCCCGACGATCTGAATGTAGATTAGGGGCCGGGCATATGGATTAGGGGGACGGCGCCCCGTATGGACGGGCCGCCACTGACAACCACCATGTTGGAATTTGGCAGCTTGATCAGCCGGTTATGGCGTCACCAATGGCAGTCTCCATTATCCTTTCATGAAACTTCCTCCCATTAAAAGGGGCCTTCCGGCCAAGATTATTTTTTTTTTAAAAGTCAGCAGCTACAAACACTGTAGCTGCTGACTTTTAATAAGGACACTCACCTGTCCAGCGATCCCGCGATGTCGGCCGCCCGAGGCCAATCCGTCCATCGGCCGGCGCCTCCATCTTAACGAAGGGAAACAGGCAGTGGAGCCTTTGCGGCTTCACTACCCGTTTCCTACTGCGCATGTGCGAGTCGCGCAGCGCTTTGTGAATGGCACATTTTTTTCTGGGACACACCACACGTCCCAGAAGGCAACGGAGCCGCTCACCGAAGACGAGGAATCGCCGGGGAATAGGAAGAGGCAGATTAGGAAGACTACCTAGCAACAGGGGTTTCAGGTAAGTTAACCACTTGCCGCCCGCCATATAGGAGAATGACAGCGGCAAAGTGGTTTCAATATCAATATATTTTGAGCCGCTGCGCGCCCCCAGGGGCACATCGCAGCGATCGTTGTTGCAGGGTGTCAGTCTGACACCCTGCAACTATGATCTTGGCTTTTCCTCACTCGGCTGCTCCTCTGATAGGGGGGTCTGTGCTGATCGATTATCTGCGCAGCCCCCCCGAGGATGCCCAAACTGGACCACCAGGGACGCCACCAGACCACCAGGGATGCCCAGCACCAGGTATGCCACCCTAGACCACTAGGTTTGCCAATCAGTGCCCACAATGGATGCCAATCAGTGCCCACAATTGGCATCACTGATTGGCATGCATTATTGTTTGGCACTGATTTGCATTAATTATTACAATACATTACACTGCAATTCCGCCTATCAGTGCCCATCCGTGCCAGCTATCAGTGCCCATCCGTGCCGCCTATCAGTGCCCATCCATGCTCATCCGTGCCGCCTATCCATGCCCATCCGTGCCGCCTATACATGCCAATCCGTGCCAATCCGTGCCACCTATCAGTGCCAATTTGTGCCACCTATCAGTGCCCATCCAGGTCACTCATCAGTGCCACCTATCAGTGCCACATATCAGTGCCCATCAATGCCACCTCATCAGTGCCACTTCATTGGTGCCACCTCATCGGTGCCCATCAGTGCCACCTTATCAGTGCCCGTCAGTGCAGCCCCATCAGTGAAGGAGAAAACTTACTTATTTACAAAGTTTTGAAACTGAAACAAAAAAACATTTTTTTCCCCAATTTTTTCGGTCTTTTGTTATTTGTTTAGCAGAAAATAAAAATCACAGAGGTGATCAAATACCACCAAAATAAAGCTCTATTTGTGGGAACAAAATGACAAAAATTTCATTTGGGTACAGTGTAGCATGACCGCGCAATTGTCATTCAAAGTGCGACATCGCTGAAAGCTGAAAATTGGTCTGGGCAGGGAGGTGTATAAGTGCCCCCCGGTATTAAAGTGGTTAAAAAATCTTTTATTTTTTTAAATTTTTATTTTTTTAAGAATATTAATGGATTTTTTTTTTTTTTTTTTTTTTAGGTGGCCCTCCACTTTAAGGAGATTGTACAATCAGATTGTAATGCCCTGTACACACAAGCGGATTTTCAGTCAGAAAGAACTTGGATGTTTTTTCCGACGGAATTCCGCTCAAGCTCGTCTTGCGTACACACGGTCACACAAAAGTTCTCTGAACTTTCGACCATCAAGAACGCGGGTGACGTACAACACTACGACGAGCCGAGAAAATGAAGTTCAATGCTTCCGAGCATGCGGCGAATTGTTTCCCGATCATGCGTAGGAATTTTGCGCGTCGGAATTGGTACAGGCGATCGGAATTTCCAATCTGAACTTTTTCCGACCGAAAAATTGGGAACCTGCTCTCAATCTTTTGCTGGCGGGAATTCCACCAGCAAAAGTCCGAAGAAGCGTCGGAATTTCTGACCAAAAGCTCTCATCGGACTTTTGCTGGCGGAATTTCCGATCGTGTGTACGCGGCATAAGGCACATGGCCTGCCTCATAAGATAACAAATTCAATCTTATTGTCTAACATGAGTTGTAAATGACTTCGAATTTGGAATAAAAGTTTTATACTCACCGACAAATGTGGTGTGGAAATGTTCCGGGTCTGCAAGAGGCTTCCAACAACTCGACGTTCTTCCAAGTGCATTAAGGTTAGTTGTCGGTTGAGTGTTGCTCTCATATGGGAAGACAGTTGGAGTGAGGCGGTGGAGGTTCTGTGTACAATTACCGATCACTCAGCTACGTACCGTATGTGCTCATTGGTCCTGATGGAATGCCAATCATCTGCCTTGTGAAGAAATGGGCCTCACCCAGGCAGCCCCGAGCTGTCAGTTCCACTTTACCACATTTTGTACTGACTGATGTATTTTCCTGGAGGCATTTCGAAGGTATAACTGGTATGAAAGTGTCAACAAATATATTTTTCAGCTTTTTTACATCCTTGTTTAAAACTCAGGCCATTTTTTTTTATTATGGAGATTTTTTTAGCGCCCAGAATCCATTAACAATGCCAATTTCTAATATTACCCGCCAATCTTGGAAACCATTAACCAAACATCAACATGCTGGAATCGTTTTGTAAGTGTCTGGCTTACGCTTTTCCGTTTAGGCCGTGTTTACACCAGGGACGTAAAATACTAGAATGATTTCGCGCTGATATACACCAAAAAGTACAATATTGAAAAACACTCAGGATGTGTATAAATATATATAAATACCTATAGTGCACCAAGTGCTAAAAGTGTATAAGTGTGTAAAAAATCAGTGTTAAATATAAATATATAGTGAGTAAATAGATAATATAATATAATAAAGTGCTCGGTGTGCTTATAGCCGAGCACTTTATTATATTATATTATCTATTTACTCACTATATATTTATATTTAACACAGATTTTTTACACTCTAAGGCCCCTTTCACACTGGGGCGGTTTGCAAGCGCTATTGCGCTAAGAATAGCGCCTGCAAACCGACTCAAAACAGCTTTCACACTGAAGCGGTGCGCTTGCAGGACGCTCAAAAATGTCCTGCAAGCCGCATCTTTGGCTCGCTATAGGAGCGGTATATTTACCGCTCCTATAGCGCCCGGTCCCATTGAAAACAATGGGGGAGCGCGCCGAACCCGCCCGCAAAACGCCGCAATAGCGGCGGTTTGCGGGCGGTATTGACCCTTTTTCGGCCGCTCGCGGGGGGTAAAAACACCTCGCGAGCAGCCGCAATGCGCCGCTAAAACGCCGGTAAAGCGGCGCTAAATATAGCGCCGCTTTACCGCCAGCGCCCCCACCGCTCCAGTGTGAAAGTAGCCTTATACACTTTTAGCACTTGGTGCACTATAGGTATTTATATATATTTATACACATCCTGAGTGTTTTTCAATATTGTACTTTTTGGTGTATATTAGCGCGAAATCATTCTAGTATTTTATGTCTTTTATGGGATTGTGTTTCACCATTGGATTTTGCTGCTTTTTTAGGAATTATTTTCTACACTTGGCACCTGTAGCTATTTATATATCAATGTTTACACTTTTTATTGATTGTATCTTATTATTTATTGTTTATCATTGAGTTGGTGTAGACGATCTAGTTTATTAACAGCGCAAAGGTCACCCACACTTCAATACACCAGGGACGTGCCGTCAGGGGAGGCAGGTGGGGCAGAGCCATGCCATGAACATACAAAAAAAACAAAAAAATCCTCCTACAATTTGCGCATGCGCTATGGTGACGTCACTCCAGCTGATCAGCTTATCGACGGAGGGCACAAATCGATAGAACACCGGCTGTCATTTTGGTAGTAGGAAATTGCCAACAAGTACAAGGAGAGAGCAGCAGAGGGGCAGAAGAACGGGGTGCACATACCTTGTGTATTTCAATGTTTTTTTTGGGGGGGGGGGGGGGATAGCATGCCCAGTATCCACAACAGGTTAAAGTGTATTTAACACCCCTCAAAAAAAAAAAAGAAACAATGTAATATATTGCAGTAGACATGTGCACAACAAAAAAATGTGTTTATTTTCGTTTCGTTTTTTTTTTCGTTTCAGTTGATTCGTAACGATTCGTAAATTCGTAAGTCGTCGGTGTTCGTATTCGTAACGATTCGTATTTTCGTAAGAGTTATTTTTTCGTTGATTCGTTTTTCCGTTATTTCCGTAATTTTCGTTTATTCGAAATTCAGACGCATTCGTATTTATTCGTACATTCGTAACATTCATAACATTCGTAGATTCGTAATCGGAGCTTAATTCATAATGTTATGTAATGTGTATGCTATTATTACATTTTAAGAGACACGGAAAATTACGAATCGAAAAAAAAAAAAAAGTTACGAATGTACAAATTTTTTCGTTCAATCCATTCGAAGCACGTTAAGCAGCGCCATTGTAAGAGACACGGAAAATTACCAATTCAACAACAAAAAAAAAAAAGTTACGAATGTACGAATTTTTTCGTTCAATCTATTCGAAGCACGTTAAGCAGCGCCATTGTAAGAGACACGGAAAATTACCAATGTATACAATTCAACAAAAAAAAAAAAGTTACGAATGTACGAATTTTTTCGTTCATTTTGATTTTCGTTGTTCCTGTTTTTGTTTTTCGGATTTTCTTCTTTCATAGATTCGTTACTTCTAATTATTTTTTTTCGGATTTTCGTTGTTTTCGGATTCGTTCGATTCGAACGATTCGTTATTAGTTTTTACCGAATCGTACGTTCATTCGTACGATAACGAATGAACGAAAATAACGAAAAAAAAAAAAAAAAAAAACCAAACTAATTGCACATGTCTATATTGCAGCTTACTAATACAGAGATGTGGGGGTTGCATTAGTTAATTTTCTTTTTTTTTTTATGTGTACCTGCATGATTTTTAATGTTTAAAGTAGAACTATAGGCAAAACTTTATTTTTCATTTTGGATAGAGTAAGGGAGGGTTATAACCCCTGTCAGATTTTTTTTTTTTTGCACCATTTTTTGCCCCATTGTGGAGACTTACCTTCACTTCCTGTCCCATAGCCAAACAGGAAGTGAGAGGAAATCCATGCAAATGAAGGGAATTCCTTGGGGGACCCCCAAGTCACCAGAACTACTGTCTACCCCTCTATTACTTTTCTGGGGACAACCCAAAATTTGTAATTTTCTTTTAATTCTCCTGTCCATTCATTTCAGTGCAGCTGAAAGGGACTGGGGAATCTCCGTCCTCAGTTCCTTTTCCCTGTCTTAAAAGGGAGATATCAGGGGTCTGTTAAGACCCCAGATATCTCACCAAAGCCAACCCCCAACAGGGCTAATAATAAAAAAAAATTATAATAAAAATGTATAATAATATAAAAAAAAAAATAACTGTAATGAATAAATATTGAAAAGGTCAAATTGTAAAAATAATAAAAAAAATAAAATAAAAAACACACTAACATCGTCCACTTCCCCCACCTATAAAAATAGTAAAGCATTTAAAAAACACACTAACACCGTCCACTTCCCCCCCACCTATAAAAAAAGTAAAAAAAAAAAAAAAGTTATTTTTTTTTAAATAATAAAAAAAAAAAATTATAAAAAATGCAATTGTAAAAAAAAATTAAATAAAAATAAAAACGACTGACAGTACACGCATCATCAGTGCTGCATATTAGTACCACTGTCACATGACATTAAAAAAAAAAGTATCGGTAATCGGCACCGGCGAGTAATTTATAAAAAATTATCGGTAGCGCTCAAAACACCTATATAGGTAATATTTCATTTTGTGCATTTGTCAAACGATTGGTCAGGTCACACCCGTGGCATTCTGTTTGTATTTCTGCTGAGCTATAGAGATCTAGAAGGTGTCATAATGCGATGGCGAAACCCCAGATCAGGACTTCTGGTCAGACCTCATTCTTAACATACTTTGCTTTCAGCCCATTCCTAAAGCTCTGTGTTATTTTTATATTCATTTTTTATTTTTTGCTGCTCTGAGCTCCTGTGCCCACCCTCGGCTGTAGCTGGTTGTAGCCGGTCTTGTACAGGTTGGTTTCCCCATCACCATGCTGTATTGACCAAGGCATATAGTTCTGAAAATTTGACAGAAATTGATACGGCCAGGGTTTTAGGGATTACCGTATATACTCGAGTATAAGCCGAGTTTTTCAGCACATTTTTTTGCTACATTATAGTCGAGTCAAGTACTTTTCTGCAGCAGAGAATGACATTTTCCGACCCGACTTCGGAGCCACTTGGTGCTAGGAACCCCAAATTTTGTGTGCAAACCCCATGGAACTACAACATATCCAAATTTGGGGTTCCTAGCACCAAGTGGCCCCAAGATACGGGGCCCCAAAGTTGGTCAACTGTGTCCATCTGCAGCAATGTTATTTCGGGCCCCCTTTGGGTTCAGAGACCCCAAATTTTGGCTGCAGCTAGGGAGCATCTAGAAACCCTTAACTACCGAGTTTGAAGTTCGGGGGACCTATGGCTGCAAATGGGCACAGTGAGGCTGCAAATGGGCACAGTGAGGCTGCAAATAGGCATTGTTGACCGTCTTTTCTACTTACAGTAGCTGCGCATTTCTCACCCTAGGCTTATACAGGGGGTCCCCGAGTTACGAACTCGTTAGGGACTGGCCGCCTGTTCTTATGTCGGAGCTGTTCGTAAGTCGGCCGCGCAAGCGCAGACCGACAATTACGGACATTTCCCAACATTTCCGATGTTGCGTCTAATGCCGTTCTGCGCATGCGTGGCAAATTACGGACATTTCCGAAGTTTGCCGTCATTTTCCGAGGCTCCGTCTGGCCGCGCATGCGCAGAGCGGCCAGAGAACGGCGGAAAATGGCGGAGGGTCCCCGCAGCACCCGGTTCGTAAGTAGGGGATGTTCGTAGGTCGGGGGTTCGTAAGTCGGGGACCCCCTGTACTCGAGTCAATAAGTTTTCCCATGTTTTTGTGATAAAATTAGGTGCCTCGGCTTATTTTCGGGTCGGCTTATACTGGAGTATATACGGTATTCTGCGACAGCTTGCCCCCAAAAAGGATTATAAAGTCTCCTTTTTGCCCATGGCCCCTCTGCTTAAATGATGGGGCTGGGCCCGGTACAGGAAGACTGGCTCTACCCCCCCCCCCCCACCTTCAATGGTTGTGTTGACCAATGCATATATTTTTGTAAAGGTTTATGAATGGAGGTTTTGACAGAAAATGATACTTAGTTGCCCTACTGCTTACAAACTCCCAAAAAAGGGTAATTGGGGGAAATATTTCTACAAACTATAGGAAGGGGCTTGCCTAACGAGTTGCAGGCTTTGAATTTGCTACACACGCCCAATAAAGCTCCCCCCCCTCCGCCCCCCCAGCATACCTACTTCTTCTCTGAGTATATTGATGAGGACAAGGGCCTCATCCCCACAACCCCGTGCTGTGGTTGTGAAGGTCTGTGGGCAGGGGGCTTATCCCGCCCCCCATGTGAATGAGTACGGGGTGCATAGTACCCCTACCAAATCACAAAACAAGTGTAAAAATGTAATGAAAACACAGAGACAATTTTGACAATTCCTTAAAATAAAAACAGTGTCCCCCGATGTAGATCCATCATCAATGCCACCGCCGGACCTGAAAAAAAATGCTCCGCTGTCAACTAAGGTAAATCGCCGAATGCCTGACAGCTCTTATATTATTTTTTATTTATTTCAGGTACTTATATAGCGCCGTCAATTTACACAACGCTTTACATATATATTGTACATTCACATCAGTCCCTACCCTCAAGGAGCTTACAATCTAAGGTCCCTAACACACATTCATACATATACTAGGGCCAATTTTTTTATTATTTTTTTTTAGACAGAATCCAATTAACCTACCAGCATGTCTTTAGTGTGTGGGAGGAAACCGGAGTACCCGGAGGAAACCCACGCAGGCACAGGGAGAACATGTAAACTCCAGGCAGATGGTGTCGTGGTCGGGATGTGAACCAGCAACCCTTTTTGCTGCTAGGTGAAAGTGCTAACCACTACACCACTGTGAGGGGCAGAGCTACCTGGTGACGGCACATGGTGACACCGCCTCCTTGTGATGTCACCAACCGGTGCATGCTGGGCCGGTGACATCACAAGGGGTCGGTACCACCAGGTGACATTGCCAGTTGGCCCCGCCCCTACCTATATAAAAACTGTCAAACGGCATGCCAGGCATTCAGCAGTTTGCTTTAGTTGACAGTGGAGCATTTTTTTTTCCTTCTTTTTTTGGGTTCAGTGGTTCGGCGGGCGTGGTGATTCAGGATGGATCTTCATCAGGGAAAACTTTTATTTTTATTTTTTAATAAAGGAAATGTCAAAAACTGTCTCTGTGTTTTTATTACTTTTTGACATGTTTTTTGGTGAATGGGTAGGGGTACTACAGTATGTACCCCATACTCATTCACATGTGGGGGGGGGGCGGGATCTGGGGCCCCCTTTGTTAAAGGGGGCTTCCAGATTCCGATAAGCCCCCGCCCGCAGACCCCCACAACCACAGCCCAGGGTTGTCAGGAGGAGGCCCTTGTCCCCATCGGCATAGCCCCGCTGCCCTAAAACACCCCTTTTTGAGGGTTCAGGAGAGGGCGTTTGCTTGTCCCCCCCTTCCCGGCCTGCCAGGCTGCGTGCTTGGATAAGGGTCTGGTGTGGATATTCTTTTTTTTTTTTTTTTGGCATGGGGTTCCCGGTAAAATCCATACCAGACCCAAAGGGGCTGGTATGAACTGGGGGGGACCCCATGCTGTTTTTTTTCTATTGCTGGCAATGGTATTGTATTTCCAGGAATTTAAATGTCCTTTTATTCATTTTTTTTCTTTAGAAATTTGCTCCAGCATGTTCTATATATGCTACAGATGCGCCACTTTACAGGAAGACTAAGGGGACCCCCCGGCACTATATGTAAAGGAATTTTTTATTTTTTATTATTGCACTTTAAAGTGGTTGTAAACCCTTCCAAAGCACTTTGGCCTACAGGTAAGCCTAGATTAATGCCTCGTACACACGTACGGACTTTTCCCGGCGGACCTAAGTCCAGCGGACAATCCGCTGGACTTTCCGGCTAGGTCCGCTGGACTTTCCGAGGGTGTGGACTTGCCCACACACGCACGGACTTCTCCAGCGGATAATCCGCCGGCCAAAAGTCCGCGGGACTTTTGAAAATGAACGGACTTGCCCACACACGGAGCAGTCCGTTCATTTCGAACGTAACTTCAGGTTACGTAGCTAGCGTAGGCAGTAAATGCCGCCGCGCTAGCTCCGCAAGCTGGCATGGATTTAAAGGGAATCCCCACGCCGAAAAAAACGGCGTGGGGGTTCCCCCCAAATCCATGTCAGACCCTCATCCGAGCACGCAGCCTGGCAGGCCAGGAAAGGGGTGGGGACGAACGAGCGCCCCCCCCCCTCCTGAGCCGTACCAGGCCGCGTGCCCTCAACATGGGGGGTGCCCTGGGGAAAGGGGGGCCGTGCGGCCCCCCCACCCCAAAGCACCTTGTCCCCATGTTGATGAGGACAAGGGCCTCTTCCCGACAACCCTGGCCGTTGGTTGTCGGGGTCTGCGGGCGGGGGCTTATCGGAATCTGGGAGCCCCCTTTAATAAGGGGGCCCCCAGATCCCGGCCCCCCACCCTATGTGAATGAGTATGGGGTACGATGTACCCCTACCCATTCACCTAAGGTGTAAAATGTAAAGTACAAAAACACCCACACTTTTGAAAAAATATTTTATTGCACTGCTCCGGGGGTCTTCTTCCGTCTTGGGGGTCTTCTCGCCGGACTCCCCCGCCATTTACCAAGCTCTTTTACCGAGCGGGGGAAGTCCGGCTACCTTCTTCGTCGTCGCCGCCGTCTGGGGGTCTCGATCCGCCTTCGGGGGTCTTCTTCCGTCTTGGGGGTCTTCTCGCCGGACTCCTCCCCTCTCTTCTGCTCTTTTACCTAGCTCTTTCACGAGGGGAGGAGTCCGGCTACCTTCTTCGTCGTCGCCGCCGTCGTCTGGGGGTCTCGATCCGCCTTCGGGGGTCTTCCGGGGGTCTCTTCTGTTCTTGCGGCGGTCGTCGTCTTCCGCGCCGCCGGCGCCTTGTCCTTCTTCTTGTCCTTCTTGTTCTTCTTCTTCTTCCGATGTTGACCCGTCGCTGTCTCTGCCCGGAATGCCTGTGCCGATCTGCGCTCGGACTTATATAGGGACATGGGGGACAGGGTCACATGTTCATGTCACATGGTGACCCCGCCCCCTTGTGTTGTCACAGTCCCGGAGGATGCTGGGACTGTGACATCGCAAGGGGGCGGGGTCACCATGTGACATGAACATGTGACCCTGTCCCCCATGTCCCTATATAAGTCCGAGCGCAGATCGGCACAGGCATTCCGGGCAGAGACAGCGACGGGTCAACATCGGAAGAAGAAGAAGAACAAGAAGGACAAGAAGAAGGACAAGGCGCCGGCGGCGCGGAAGACGACGACCGCCGCAAGAACAGAAGAGACCCCCGGAAGACCCCCGAAGGCGGATCGAGACCCCCAGACGACGGCGGCGACGACGAAGAAGGTAGCCGGACTCCTCCCCTCGTGAAAGAGCTAGGTAAAAGAGCAGAAGAGAGGGGAGGAGTCCGGCGAGAAGACCCCCAAGACGGAAGAAGACCCCCGAAGGCGGATCGAGACCCCCAGACGGCGGCGACGACGAAGAAGGTAGCCGGACTTCCCCCGCTCGGTAAAAGAGCTTGGTAAATGGCGGGGGAGTCCGGCGAGAAGACCCCCAAGACGGAAGAAGACCCCCGGAGCAGTGCAATAAAAATATTTTTTCAAAAGTGTGGGTGTTTTTTTTTACTTTACATTTTACACCTTAGGTGAATGGGTAGGGGTACATCGTACCCCATACTCATTCACATAGGGTGGGGGGCCGGGATCTGGGGGCCCCCTTATTAAAGGGGGTTCCCAGATTCCGATAAGCCCCCGCCCGCAGACCCGACAACCAACGGCCAGGGTTGTCGGGAAGAGGCCCTTGTCCTCATCAACATGGGGACAAGGTGCTTTGGGGTGGGGGGGCCGCACGGCCCCCCTTTCCCCAGGGCACCCCCCATGTTGAGGGCACGCGGCCTGGTACGGCTCAGGAGGGGGGGGGGGGGGGCGCTCGTTCGTCCCCACCCCTTTCCTGGCCTGCCAGGCTGCGTGCTCGGATGAGGGTCTGACATGGATTTGGGGGGAACCCCCACGCCGTTTTTTCGGCGTGGGGATTCCCTTTAAATCCATGCCAGGTCACGGAGCTAGCGCGGCGGCAGTAACTGCCTACGCTAGCTACGTAACCTGAAGTCACGTGCTAAATGAACGGACTTGCCGATGAGCGGCAAGTCCCTTCATTTCAAAAGTCCCGCGGACTTGCCCACTAACGGCGGGATTGTCCGCTGGACTTCCAAGTCCAGCGGATAATTTGAAAACAAAACCTGAAACTTTAGTCCGCCGTACTTTGGCGCCAAAAAGTCCGCCGGCGCCCACACACGAGGGGATTATCCGCTGGACTTCAGTCCAGAGGATAATCCCGCGGGATTGTCCCTTCGTGTGTACGCCGCATTAGGCTTACCTGTAGGTCCAATAAATATCTCCTAAACCTACATGGTTTAGGAGATATTTAGAAAAAAAGAGGCATCGCTGTCTACGGCGCATGCCGAGTTCACATCGATATGCCGCTTTCCTGTGCATGCGCGGGAGTGACGTCATCGCCGCTCCAGCGAATCACAGCGCTGGAGCGGCGAGACCCGGAAGTCACTCCCGTATTGATGGCGGCGGAGAAGGTCGTGGATGAGGACCGCTCCGGGGGCTTCGTTCTCAGGTAAGTTATTCATAATGAGCTAGTATGCTATGCATACTAGCTCATTATGCCTTTGCCTTGCAGGTTCCGTTTTTTTTATTTTATTTTTTAAAAGAGGCTTTACTTCCTCTTTAAGCATTATTACAAACTTAACTTCAATCTCTGGCTTTTACCTATAAATAAGCTTATAATAAGACTTACCTATAGGTGGTGTACACATCTCATAAATGTGCACCGTTTAGGAGATATTTACATTACATGCAGCCAGTAACATCACTGGCACATGCACTCTGAAGGAATGGCCACTCGTGACATTCCTTCAGAGCCCTGCGCCGTTAAAGGCGTCTCCCACGCGCATGCGCAGGAGTTAAATCACGGTGGCTCCCGCCAGTCACAGCCGGAGTCCATAAACCCAGAATCCATACGTTTACCATAACGTGCTAGTATGTGATGCACACTAGCACGTTATGACATTACCTTGCAGGGTAAAAAAAATAAAAATGTCCAGCGGTTTACAACCGCTTTAAAAAGGAAGTAAACCCTGATGGGTTTTACTTCCTCTTCTGCTCCCTGTATAGCCTGCAAATGGAAAGCATAATGGGCTAGTATGCATCATACCACTTACCTGCAAAAGAAACCAGCGCGTCCCCTGTGTGGGCAGCGTCCATCTTCTTGCCCTCTTTCTTTGGGGCCGCGTGACGTCACTCCCGTGCATGCGCACGGGAGCCGCAACCTGCGGCATATGCTAGGGAAGAAACGGCCTTTAGTTTCGTTTCTTCCCTGCGCATGCGCCGTAGCGATTTCCGGCAAGTGAAATATTTCCTAAACGGCGCACGTTTAGGAGATATTTCCACTACCTATAGGTAAGCCTTATTCTAGGCTTACCTATAGGTAAAAGTCCAAAGAGTGGGTTTACAACCACTTTAACCACTTGCCGACCACCCGCTGTTGTTCTACATCGGCTGTTTGAAGTGGGATACCATTAATATGGCAGCAGATAGCTAGCATAACCCGGGTATCCTCTTCAAGAGGGGGCGGTCCGCTTTCAGATAAAAGTGGTCTCTGTGGCGGATTTGCGTGAGGGAAAGATGACCCCCACCCAGTTCCATACCATTGGACAGCGAAAGCGACGTCAAACATCACTTCCGCCCAATGGTCTTAAAGGGTAAAAATACATTTATTTTATTTTTTATTTTTTTCATTGCATTTTAGTGTAAATATGAGATCTGACCCCCGGATCTCACATTAAAGAGGCCCTGTCATGCTTTTTTTCTATTACAAGGAATGTTTACATTCCTTGTAATAGAAATAAAAGTGACCCAATTTTTTTTTTTTTAAAAGAACAGTGTAAAATTAAAAAATAAAAAGTAAAATAAATAAGAAAATTGTTTTTTAAAGCGCCCCATCAAGCGCAGAAGCGAACGCATACGTGAGTAGCGCCCGCATATGAAAACAGTGTGTTCAATCCACACATGTGAGGTATCACCACGGCTGTTAGAGCGAGAGCAATAATTCTAGCACTAGACCTCCTCTGTAACTCAAAACTGGTAACCTGTAGAAGTTTTTAAATGTCGCCCTATAAAGATTTTTAAGGGTCAAAGTTTGTCGCCATTCCACGAGCGGGCGCAATTTTAAAGTGTGACATGTTGGGTATCAATTTACTTGGTGTAACATTATCTTTCACAATATAAAAAAAATATTGGGCTAATTTTACTGTTGTCTTATTTTTTTAAATCAAAAAAGTGTGTTTTGTCCAAAAAAAAAATGCGCTTGTAAGACCGCTGTGCAAATACGGTGTGGCATAAAGTATTGCAACGACCACCATTTTATTCTTAAGAATGTCTGGAAAAAATATATATAATATTTAAGTAATTTTCTAGCAAAAAAAAAAAAAACAATTTTAACTTGTAAACACCAAGTCTGAAAAAAAGGCTCGGCCCTTAAAGAGGAGTTTCCATTAAAAAAAAATAAAAGTCAGCAGCTACAAATACTGCAGCTGCTGACTTTTAATAATCGGACACTTACCTGTCCCGGGGTCCAGCGATGCGGGGGGGATCAAAGCCCCGCTCGTCCCCCCCTCTGCTCAGCGGCGCCAGCATTGTAACTGTGGGCACCCGGCTTTGGCTTCACAGCCGGGCACCCACTACGCATGCGCGAGCGGCGGCGCACGCCGTGATTGGCCACGCAGTCATCAGGGACCTGTCACGTGTGCCAGATGATTGACAGGTGGTAGGGGGCAGAGCTGAGCCCTTCCTGCGCCGAGGGGAAGTGATGTCACCAGCCCAGGCACTGAAGGGGGCAGACTACGAGGGACCCCCTAGCAACAGCATTTAGAGGTGAGTTAAAAGAAAAAAAAAATCCAAATGTTTATTTTTATTTTTTTAGGAATTTTAATGATTTTTTTTTTCTGTGCAACACCACTAGTTAAAATCACTGCTCCTGTTAAAAGCGATCTTTTAAAAAAAATTAAAATAAATTAACATTAATACATGTCCCTCAGGGTAGTTCCTGGACCCCTATACCCTTTTTATGGCCAATTACTTGCGTATACAGTATATATTTAGTTCTTCCACTAGGGGTCAGCCTCTCCTTCTGGAGCTACAGTATATACAATATATACTGTATTGCTGGTGTGGACAATGTTTAATCTTAAAGTCATACAGACACCCTTTTTTTGAAACACTGAATGCAATGCAGGAAGATAAAATGTAACATTTTATCTCTATACACTTACAGTGGTGTGAAAAAGTGTTTGCCCCCTTCCTCATTTCCTGTTCCTTTGCATGTTTGTCACACTTAAGTGTTTCGGAACATCAAACCAATTTAAACAATAGTCAAGGACAACACAAGTAAACACAAAATGCAATTTGTAAATGAAGGTGTTTATTATTAAAGGTGAAAAAAAATCCAAACCATCATGGCCCTGTGTGAAAAAGTGATTGCCCCCTAAACCTAATAACTGGTTGGGCCACCCTTAGCAGCAACAACTGCAACCAAGCGTTTGCGATAACGTGCAATGAGGCTTTTACAGCGTCCTGGAGGAATTTTGGCCCACTCATCTTTGCAGAATTGTCCTAATTCAGTTACATTAGAGGGTTTTCGAGCATGAACGGCCTTTTTAAGGTCATACCACAACATCTCAATAGGATTCAGGTCTGGACTTTGGCTAGGCCACTCCAAAGTCTTCATTTTGTTTTTCTTCAGCCATTCGGTGGTGGACTTGCTGGTGTGTTTAGGATCATTGTCCTGCTGCAGAACCCAAGTTCGTTTCAGCTTGAGTACACGAACAGATGGTCGGACATTCTCCTTCAGGATCTCTTGGTAGACAGCAGAATTCATAGTTCCTTTTATCACGGCAAGTCTTCCAGGTCCTGAAGCAGCAAAACAGCCCCAGACCATCACACTACCACCACCATATTTTACTGTTGGTATAATGTTCTTTTTCTGAAATGCAGTGTTCCTTCTACACCAGATATACTTGGACACACACCTTCCAAAGAGTTCCACTTTTGTCTCATCGGTCCACAGAATGTTGTCCCAAAAGTCTTGGGGATCATCAAGATGTGTTGTGGAGAAATTGAGACGAGCTTTGATGTTCTTTTTGCTCAGCAGTGGTTTTCTCCTTGGAACTCTGCCATGCAGGCCATTTTTGCCCAGTCTTTTCCTGATGGTGGAGGCATGAACGCTGACCTTAACTGAGGCAAGTGAGGCCTGCAGTTCCTTGGACGTTGTTGTGGGGTCTTTTGTGACCTCTTGGATGAGTTGTCGCTGTGCTCTTGGGGTAATTTTGGGCGGCCGGCCACTCCTGGGAAGGTTCACCACTGTTCCATGTCTTCGCCATTTGTGGATAATGACTCTCACTGTGGTTCGCTGGATTCCCAAAGCTTTGGAAATGGCTTTATAACCCTTTCCAGACTGATAGATCTCAATTACTTTCTTTCTCAATTGTTCCTGAATTTCTTTGGGTCTCGGCATGATGTGTAGCTTTTAAGGATCTTCTGGTGGACCTTACTGTGTCAAGCAGCTCCTATTTAAGTGATGCCTTGATTGTGAACAGGTGTGGCAATAATCAGGCCTGGGTGTGGCTAGAGAAATTGAACTCAGGTGTGGACAACCACAGTTATAGTATGTTTTAACAAGGGGGGCAATCACTTTTTCACACAGGGCCATGATGGTTTGGATTTTTTTTCACCTTTAATAATAAACACCTTCATTTACAAATTGCATTTTGTGTTTACTTGTGTTGTCCTTGACTATTGTTTAAATTGGTTTGATGTTCCGAAACACTTAAGTGTGACAAACATGCAAAGGAACAGGAAATGAGGAAGGGGGCAAACACTTTTTCACACCACTGTATGTTGGAAGTCTCTCTGGATAAGTCAGCCTTACAAAGCACCCGGATATCTATACACATCCTCCTGGTTGTATCTGTCCGTCTACTCATACACAGCATTTAACCTTGGCTTCCTATCATTTATGGCAAATTAGTTGATAGTGTTTATGTTAAGCGCCACCATTGGCTCTAGATACCTGTGCACCCCATTTGTGCATACAATGGTATAGAGGTGAACAGGTCCTCTACATTAGTGGTTCTCAACCTCAGTCCTCAAGTACCCCCAACGGGCCATGTCTTCAGATTTTCCTTTACTTTGCACAGCTGCTCTAAATCAATGACATGGTATTGATAAGAGCTATTTTATCTAAGAGAAGTTCCCAAAACATGGCCCGTTGGGGGGTACTTGAGGACTGAGGTTGAGAACCTCTGCCCTACAGAAAGCTGCATTTTTAGAAGACATAGTCGTAGCCAGGGGCGGACTGACAACTCATGGGGCCCCCGGGCAATAGGAGGTTATGGGGCCCCCAGGCAATCAGAGATTATGGGGCCACACAGTATACACACACATGGTATACAATCCCACAGTATACACATACATGTACACACAGTATACACAGATATGTTTCTATTGGCTGAGAAGGTACTGGAGAGGTGGGGCAGCTATAATCTCTGGATTTTTAGACCAAAAGGATGTCGGTAAGGGACATTTCAGAAACAGATGAAAAAAAAACACAGATTTGTACATGCTGTCCCTGGTTTTACTGAGGCTGGCAACCCTGATGGGGCCCCCTAGTGGCCCGGGGCCCTCGGGAAGTGCCCGAGTGGCCTAATGGTCAGTCCGCCCCTGGTCGTAGCACATTATTAATTTCCTCAACTGAACGTTTTCATCAAAATTTCCATCAGCAGCCTTTTTACAGTGACAAAAACTAAAACGAAAAGTACGCCAAATTTCCGTCCACTGACGAAAACTATGACAAAAATTTAAAACCCTTGTGGACTTCTGGCTTCCACGGAGCTCCAAGCTTTAGCAGTCAGCACTGTGCAGCATCACAGGACTCCTCAAACGACCGTCCAGAGCAGCACTGTGTATCACAGGCCTCCCAACAAGAGTCCCAAATCACGACCATCCAGAGCAGAGCACTGTGAGTGTGTACATTACAGGCCTCCTCCTCCCACCGGAACCCAGAGCACTGTGTGCAATACAAGCCTCCTCTTACCACCAGCATCCAGAGCACTGTGCATTACAGGCCTCCCCTAAGACCACCATCCAGAGCACTGTGTGCATTACTTGCCTCCCCCTACAACCAGAATCCAGAGCACTGTGTGCAATACAGGCCTCCTCTTACCACCAGCATCCAGAGTACTGTGTGCATTACAGGCCTCCTCTTACCACCATCAAGCAGAGCACTGTGCATTACAGGTCTCCTCCTACCACCAGCATCCAGAGCACTGTGCATTACAGGCCTCCTCTTACCACCATCAAGCAGAGCACTGTGCATTACAGGTCTCCTCCTACCACCAGCATCCAGAGAACTGTGCATTACAGGCCTCCTCTTACCACCAGCATCCAAAGCACTGTGTGCATTACAGGCCTCCTCCTACCACCGGCATCCAGAGCACTGTGTGCATTACAGGCCTCCTCTTACCACCATCAAGCAGAGCACTGTGTGCATTACATGCCTCCTCTTACCACCAGCATCCAGAGCACTGTGTGCATTACAGGCCTCCTCCTACCACCGGCATCCAGAGCACTGTGTGCATTACAGGCCTCCACTTACCACCAGCATCCAGAGCACTGTGCATTACAGACCTCCTCCTACCACCGGCATCCAGAGCACTGTGTGCATTACAGACCTCCTCCTACCACCGGCATCCAGAGCACTGTGCATTACAGGCCTCCTCTTACCACCAGCATCCAAAGCACTGTTCATTACAGGTCTCCTCCTACCACCAGCATCCAGAGTACTGTGTGCATTACAGGCCTCCTCTTACCACCATCAAGCAGAGCACTGTGCATTACAGGCCTCCTCTTACCACCGTCATCCAGAGCACTGTGAGCATTACAGGCATCCACTTACCACCAGCATCCAGAGCACTGTGCATTACAGGCCTCCTGTTACCACCAGCATCCAGAGCACTGTGCATTACAGGCCAACTCTTACCACCATCAAGTAGAGCACTGTGCATTACAGGTCTCCTCTTACCACCAGCATCCAGAGCACTGTGTGCATTACAGGCCTCCTCCTACCACTGGCATCCAGAGCACTGTGCATTACAGGCCTCCTCCTACCACCGGCATCCAGAGCACTGTGCATTACAGGCCTCCTCCTACCACCGGCATCCAGAGCACTGTGCAATACAGGCCTCCTCCTACCACCGGCATCCAGAGCACTGTGTGCATTACAAGCCTCCTTTTACCACCGGCATCCAGAGCACTGTGCATTACAGGCCTCCTCTTACCACCAGCATCCAGAGCACTGTGTGCATTACAGGCCCCCTCTTACCACCAGCATCCAGAGCACTGTCTGTTAGACATGGGCGCTGTCAAAAAATGTTTTTGTTTCGCTTTGTTCTGTACAAAAAAAAATTGTATTTCGTAATTCGTGTTAGAAATTCAATTCGGATTTGTACGAAATAAGAATTTTCGTTAGATTCGTAAACTTTTCGTTAAAATAATGAAAGTTTGTTATGATGAATTTATCATTATGCGGGGTTCCCACCATCCCTGTGCTGAGTTCCCAGGTCTGTACACCCGCAGTGCCCATTATGAGGGGTTCCCACCATCCCTGTGCTGAGTTCCCGGGTCTGTACACCCGCTGTGCCCATTATGAGGGGTTCCCACCATCCCTGTGCTGGGTTCCCGGGTCTGTACACCTGCTGTGCCCATTATGAGGGGTTTCCCACCATCCCTGTGCTGGGTTCCCGGGTCTGTACACCTGCTGTGCCCATTATGAGGGGTTCCCACCATCCCTGTGCTGAGTTCCCAGGTCTGTACACCTGCTGTGCCCATTATGAGAGGTTCCCACCATCCCTGTGCTGAGTTCCCAGGTCTGTACACCCGCTGTGCCCATTATGAGGGGTTCCCACCATCCCTGTGCTGAGTTCCTGGGTCTGTACACCTGCTGTGCCTATTATGAGGGGTTCCCACCATCCCTGTGCTGAGTTCCTGGGTCTGTACACCGCTGTGCTCATTATGAGGGGTTCCTACCATGCCTGTGCTGAGTTCCTGGGTCTCTATACCTGCTGTGCCCATTATGAGGGGTACCCACCATCCCTGTGCTGAGTTCCCAGGTCTGTACACCCGCTGTGCCCATTATGAGGGGTTCCCACCATCCCTGTGCTGAGTTCCCGGGTCTGTACACCCGCTGTGCCCATTATGAGGGGTTCCCACCATCCCTGTGCTGAGTTCCTGGGTCTCTATACCTGCTGTGCCCATTATGAGGGGTTCCCACCATCCCTGTGCTGAGTTCCCGGGTCTGTACACCCGCTGTGCCCATTATGAGGGGTTCCCACCATCCCTGTGCTGAGTTCCCGGGTCTGTACACCTGCTGTGCCCATTATGAGGGGTTCCCACCATCCCTGTGCTGAGTTCCCGGGTCTGTACACCCGCTGTGCCCATTATGAGGGGTTCCGACCATCCCTGTGCTGACTTCCTGGGGTTTTAACTTTTAAGTTCGTTAACTTTTCGTAAACAATTACGAATTTTCGTTATAAATTGGATCCGAAATTCGTAAATGAAAATTTCGTATTTCGTACGGAATTCGTATGCATAAAAATTTGTATTTCGGATTCGTACGAATCTAAATCGCACATGTCTACTGTCTGAGCATTACAGATGAAAGGAAAGGGGGAGGGGAGAAATGTGGGACTTTATATGAGACACTTTAATCATCTGTCTCCATCCCGTAATCTATAATAAAGGAAGAAACTTTGGGACTTTATAATAGATATACATAGATAGATAAGCGGTGCATAGCAGTTAGACATGTGCAATTCGTTTCGTTTTTATTTGTTTTCCGTTAAAATTCGTTATATTCGTTCATTCGTTATCGTACGAATGAACGAATGATTCGCTAAAAATTTTAACGAATAACGAATTATCGAATCGAACGAATACGAAAAACAACGAAAATCCGAAATAACCAAATTAGAAACAACGAAACTACGAAAGAAGAAAATCCGAAAAACGAAAACAGGAACAACAAAAATCAAAATGAACGAAAAAAATTCGTACATTCGTAACTTTTTTTTTTTTGTTGAATTGGTAATTTTCCGTGTCTCTTACAATGGCGCTGCTTAACGTGCTTCGAATGGATTGAACGAAAAAATTTGTACATTCGTAACTTTTTTTTTTTTGTTGAATTGGTAATTTTCCGTGTCTCTTACAATGGCGCTGCTTAACGTGCTTCGAATGGATTGAACGAAAAAATTTGTACATTCGTAACTTTTTTTTTTTTTTGCGATTCGTAATTTTCCGTGTCTCTTACAATGGCGCTGCTTAACGTGCTTCGAATGGATTGAACGAAAAAATTCGTACATTCGTAACTTTTTTTTTTTTTTTTGCGATTCGTAATTTTCCGTGTCTCTTACAATGGCGCTGCTTAACGTGCTTCGAATGGATTGAACGAAAAAATTCGTACATTCGTAACTTTTTTTTTTTTTTTTTTTTGCGATTCGTGATTTTTCGTGTCTCTTACAATGGCGCTGCTTAACGTGCTTCGAATGGATTGAACGAAAAAATTCGTACATTCGTAACTTTTTTTTTTTTTTTTGCGATTCGTAATTTTCCGTGTCTCTTACAATGGCGCTGCCTAACGTGCTTCGAATGGATTGAACGAAAAAATTTCGTACATTCGTAACTTTTTTTTTTTTTGCGATTCGTAATTTTTTCGTGTCTCTTACAATGGCGCTGCTTAACGTGCTTCGAATGGATTGAACGAAAAAATTCGTACATTCGAACTTTTTTTTTTTTTTTTGCGATTCGTAATTTTTCCGTGTCTCTTACAATGGCGCTGCTTAACGTGCTTCGAATGGATTGAACGAAAAAATTCGTACATTCGGTACTTTTTTTTTTTTTTTTTGCGATTCGTAATTTTCCGTGTCTCTTACAATGGCGCTGCTTAACGTGCTTCGAATGGATTGAACGAAAAAAATTTGTAACTTTTTTTTTTTTGCAATTCGTGATTTTTCGTGTCTCTTACAATGGCGCTGCTTAACGTGCTTCGAATGGATTGAACGAAAAAAAATTCGTACATTCGTAACTTTTTTTTTTTTTGCGATTCGTAATTTTCCGTGTCTCTTACAATGGCGCTGCTGCTTAACGTGCTTCGAATGGATTGAAATAAAAAATTTGTACATTCGTAACTTTTTTTTTTTTTGCGATTCGTAATTTTTTCGTGTCTCTTACAATGGCGCTGCTTAACGTGCTTCGAATGGATTGAACGAAAAAATTCGTACATTCGTAATTCTTTTTTTTTTGCGATTCGTAATTTTCCGTGTCTCTTACAATGGCGCTGCTTAACGTGCTTCGAATGGATTGAACGAAAAAAATTGTACATTCGTAACTTTTTTTTTTTTTTTGCGATTCGTAATTTTCCGTGTCTCTTACAATGGCGCTGCTTAACGTGCTTCGAATGGATTGAACGAAAAAATTCGTACTTTTTTTTTTTTTTGCGATTCGTAATTTTCCGTGTCTCTTACAATGGCGCTGCTTAACGTGCTTCGAATGGATTGAACGAAAAAATTCGTACATTCGTAACTTTTTTTTTTTGCGATTCGTAATTTTCCGTGTCTCTTACAATGTAATAATAGCATACACATTACATAAAATTATGAATTATGCTCCGATTACGAATCTACGAAAACAATGTTACGAAAGTACGAATAAATCAATCTTACGAAAGTACGAATGTAACTAAATGTACGAAAATACGAATGCGTCCGAATTTCGAATAAACGAAAATTAAACTAACGGAAAAACGAATCGACGAAAAAATAACTCTTACGAAAATACGAATCGTTACGAATATGAAGACCGACGACTTACGAAATTACGAATCGCTACGAATCAACGGAAACGAACAGAAACAAAACGAAACTAAACAAATTTTTCTATTGTGCACATGTCTCATAGAAGTAAATGGTGTTCAGACACATACATAGGCGGATGCACAGCACATTGCAATAACCAGTGGACAAGGTAAGAGTGCTCCATATAGTAAAATTGATAAAAAGAATTGGCCAAATAATCTAGATGGAACTACAGGTATGCATACTAAAGCATGGCAGCATCCTAGTTCTCAACGCGTTTCGTGGGTAAGGCCACTTCATCAGGAGAAGATGCGTCCAAAAGTCTGTTGAAAAAATATAAATTTTGTTCTGTTTTCTCGTTCTACTGTACAACCTCGTATTGTTGAATAATATGTCTCTGTACAGCCTTTCTTCTATCAATAAAATTAAGTATAAAAAAAAAAAAATGTAACATTTTAGAGGGACCTGTTCCCAATGGATCAAAAAAAAATGCTATTTTATCAAATTTTGGTTAAATCCTTTTTATTGAAATAAATAACATTTTACAAAACATCTACAATAACATTCCTACATCCCCAACTACATATAACATATAAAACGTATAACATTCCTATAACGTTCCTACAGTAGACATAACGCAAAAATCTTTGAAATATCCTTCAATATATAGTTGTTCCTCATCGCTCTCTCCAGAGAAAAAAAAAAAAAGATTTTCGATTAAAAATGTCTCCTTCTCTTTTCTTCCTCTCTTCCTCCATTTCCTTTTCCTCAGAAGTGAAATCATTTTAATTGTGATTAAGAGTGAATACCAACGGATATCAACCCAGTTCACATAACCCTTTTCTATATATTTCCTCAGTTGCACTACTTCCTAGTGAATTTCTACACCCTGGTGAGGAAAAAAATAAAGATAAAAAAAACACCACACTCAAACCCCCCCCCCCCCGCCCCTTCCGTATACCCTTCCTATCCAAACTGAAACGTTCCATAAATATAGGAAGTGAAAACCTTAGTTATTCTATTTATTATGGGGTGAATACTGAGACAGCAATATATAGCTATCAACCTGATTTTGTGCCTGTGAATAAAAAAAAAAAATAATAAAAAAAAAAAAAATAATAAAATAAACAAAAGCCCCATATATATATATATATATATATATATATATATATACAGTACACACACATACATACATACACACACTTATACGGTACATAAAATCCCTCCCCCTCCTTAAAGTGAAATCATTTTATTTGTGATTAAATCAAAAGTGATGCTGAGAAAAGAGGGAAAAAATAAAAAATTTGTAAATAATAGACATGTGCACAATAGAAAAATTTGTTTCTTTCGTTTCCGTTGATTCGTAACGATTTGTAATTTCGTAAGAGTTATTTTTTCATTGATTCGTTTTTCCATTAGTTTAATTTTCGTTTATTCGAAATTCGGACGCATTCGTATTTTCGTAGATTTAGTTACATTCGTACTTTCGTTAGATTGATTTATTCGTACTTTTGTAACATTGTTTTCGTAGATTTGTAATCGGAGCATAATTCATAATTTTATGTAATGTGTATGCTATTATTACATTGTAAGAGACACGGAAAATTACGAATCGAAAAAAAAAGTTACGAATGTACGAATTTTTTCGCTCAATCCATTCGAAGCACGTTAAGCAACGCCATTGTAAGAGACACGGAAAATTACGAATTGAAAAAAAAAAAGTTACGAATGTACGAATTTTTTCCGCTCAATCAATTCAAAGCACGTTAAGCAACGCCATTGTAAGAGACACAGAAAATTACGAATTCATTTTTGATTTTCGTTGTTCCTGTTTTCGTTTTTCGGATTTTCTTCTTTCGTAGATTCGTTGTTTCTAATTTGGTCATTTCGGATTTTCGTTGTTTTTCGTATTCGTTCGATTCGAACATTCGTTAAAATATTTAGCGAATCGTTCGTTCATTCGTACGAAAACGAATGAACGCATATAACGAATTTTAACGAAAAAAAACGAAACGAATTGCACATGTCTAGTAAATAAATAATGGAGAGAGAGAGAGAGAGAGAGTATCCCTCGTCTTCTTAATATTCCACACAAGAGGTTCCCTTTGTTCCATCTCCACCAACATCTTTTAAGGTGTATTCTCATTACCCATATAACTCATATTTTCTCATATTTTAATCTGGTATCACTCATAATAAAATATTTTATGTTACTGTTAAGTGGTTGCACCTCCCACTTTTTGATAATACCCGAATGTTTGCCCGCTTTCCTCCCACCCTACAACGCTCCCTTACTCTACCAGCTCCCTGGGGTTCTGCAGGAAGGGATATTACTTCTTGAAAGTTCTTTTGACAAATATTTTGACGTCGGAGTTTTAATTTGTTAAAGCGGTTGTATACCCATTTAAAAAAAATTTCTTTTGTTAACTACCTGCAAGAGAAAGTTATAATGAGCTAGTATGACTAGCATACTAGCTCATTATGCATCACTTACCCTAGATCGGGGGCCCCCGACACTGTGTTCTTCTCCCCCTCCGGCCGCATCCATCTCTAAACAGATACCCTTCCGGGTATCGCCGCTGCGGCCAATCACAGCGCCGCTGTGATTGGCCAGAGCGGCGAGGACGTCGCTCCGCGCATGCGCGCGGGGACACTTCAACTGCGGTAAGCCGCAGTTGTGAATGGGGATTAACCCTGTAAATGCACCGTTGTCTATGGCGCGCATGCGCCGTAGACAACGTTGTAAAACGTTTTTTTTCAAATATCTCCTAAACCGTGCTCCTAAATATATGTTTTGTTTAACCACTTACTTACTGGGCACTTAAACCCCCCTCCTGCCCAGACCAATTTTCAGCTTTCGGCGCTGACGCACTTTAAATGACAATTGCGCCGTCATACAACCATGTATCCATATAACATTTTTATCATTTTTTTCCCACAAGTAGAGATTTCTTTTGGTGGTATTTAATCACAGCTGGGATTTTTTATTTTTGCTAAACAAACAATAAAAGATGGAAAAATTTGGAAAAAAAAAAATCATGTTTAATAGTTTGACATAAAATTTTGCAAACAGGTCATTTTTCTCCTTCATTGATATGCGCTGATGAGGCGGCACTGGTGGGCACTGATAGGTACAGTTAAGGCAGCACTGATGGGGACAGATAAGGCAGAACTGATGGGCACAGATAAGGCGGCACTGATGGGTACTGATAGGTACCACTGACAGGTGGCACTGATGGGCACTGATAGGTGGCACTGAGCGGCACTGATAGGTGACACTGAGGTGCAGCACTGTTGTTGAGGCAGATTGTGGGCAATGATGGGTGGCACTGGGCACTGATGGGTGGCACTGTGGGCACTGAGGGCACTGATAGGTGGCACTATGGGCACTGATGGGTGGTACTGTGGGCACTGAGGGCACTGATAGGTGGCACTATGGGCACTGATGGGTGGCACTGTGGGCACTGATAGGCAGCATTGTTGACTATTCTTAGGTGGCACTGGCAGGGGGCACAGGTGGGCACTGATGAGCTGGCGTCAGCTCGCCGTGATCGGGACTGATGTCCCTCTCACGGCCGCCGCTGTCAGAGATTACCGGCTCTGTTGTCATCACATGATCAGCTGTCATTGGCTGACAGCTGATCACGTGGTAAGGGGTCGGGATCGACCTCTTACTCGGATCTTTGAGTCTCAATGACTCGCTGATCACAGAGCGCACCGCGAGCGCCCTTCAGGGGGAGGTTAATGACGTGAGAGTATACAAGCAACTGTTTTGGTTGACCCAATGCCTTTTCCCAAGTGTAATATATGAACGGTTGCACATCACATCTGATCCACAACAGGAAATGAATCATTTCTCAGAGTTCAGGTTCTGGAAATCCCGTCCGGCAGAGGATAAAGGGAAGCTGTGAAAATTGTTCCACGGCAGTCCATAGTTGTCATCAAAAGGGAGAAACTTCATAGGAATCTAGAAGAAGAAACAATGGAACACATTAAACATTATTATCAGTGGCGAATGGTGCTCCATATTTTGGGGGGCACGGCAAACCGACGCCCACTGCCCCCCCCTCCCCCTAGGAGACAGACGGGAAAGCGGCAATTCTCCCAACCCCCCTCCCCATGGGAGACGGACAGAAAGGCGGCGATCAGAGGCCTCCTTACCATACCATCTTCCTTAGGCAGATGGTAGAGCTGCTGCTTCTCTTCCCAGCCGAACAGGAAGTGGGTCCTGAGACCTGATTGGTCGGAAGTCCTCAGACTCAGGACCCGCTTCCTGATTGGCCGGGAGGAGAATTAGGAAGACAATAGCGAATATTAATGCACTATTGTCACACAACTGAGTGGGCTGGCAGGGGGCTGGGTGGGGGCTGGGTCCCACCTTTTTTTTTAACCAATTAGACCCACCCACCCTTTTAACCAATTAGAGCGTCAGGCTCTAATCGTGTGCTTCAAAAAAAACAAAACAACAGAATCCATGCACCCAGCACCCTGCATGTAGATTAGGGGGCCGGGCGCATTGGATTAGGGGGGGGCAGCCCCTGCGCCCTGTATGGACGGGCCGCCACTGTTGAATTGGATGCGGGTTTCCTCTGCATCCAATTTGCATGATAGGCTCAATGAAGCTGCTTCACACATGTCCGGGGCGGCCACGGTGCAAATTGAAAAGAGGTGTGTCTGTTCACCGGTCCAGGTGCGAATTTAGTAAAAAATTCGGACCTGAATCGCACCTGAACTGGTGAACAGACACACACCGGACCCCAGGGACGGACCCGTGACCGTACATGTGGGAAGCCGGCCTAAAACAAGTCATCCATATCTATCTAGTAGTTAATTCTCAAAATTCTCAAAAATCACAACAAAGTCCATAGAAACACCGTCTGCGTGTTTACATGACATAATAAGAAAAACATACGATTTATCAATGTGGCAGACCCAACCGGGACAGGGGCTTTTGGAGGGGACTGAAGGGGGGCCTCTTGCCTACTGACTATGGGCCCTGGGTTTGAGGGGGCATTAAGGTGGAAAAAAACACGAGGGTTTACAACCCCTTTAACATATAATTTATTACAGATATGTGTTCATAATCTTTTTTTTCTTTTTTTTTTAGCAGGTCATGTGCTTTGGGAGTGTTGGCCAGAACTCAAAGCTATTTGGGGCTCCATTGTTTTTGAATTTTGGAATTTTCGAATTTTCAGAATTTCGGAAATTCGAAAATTCGAAATTTCAGAAAATCAAAGATTCGAAATTTCAGAAAATCAAAAATTCGAAATTTAAGAAAATCAAAAATTCGAAATTTCAAAAATTTGAAATTTTGGAAATCGGAAATTAGAAATTTTGGAAATCGGAAATTCAGAAATTGAAATTTTGGAAATCGGAAATTGGGCAATTTTCGGAAATTGGGAAATGTGAAATTTTCGGAAATTCAAATCTCCAAATGTTCTCATTTCTGAATTTCGAATTTTCTAATTTTCTAATTTTCTAATTCCCAATTTCTGAATTCTGAATTTACAAATTTTCAATTTTTCGAATTTCGAATTTTCGAATTCCGAATTTCTGAAAAAAGCAAAAAAGAAAGAATGAAACGAAAACAATTTTTTTTTTTGTCAGTGCACATGTCTAGCGGAGAGTGGTGGGGGTGTAATGGTGTGGGGGGATGGGATATCACCGGTTCAGGCTGGTGGTGGGGGTGTAATGGTGTGGGGGATGGGATATCACCGGTTCAGGCTGGTGGTGGGGGTGTAATGGTGTGGGGGATGGGATATCACCGGTTCAGGCTGGAGGTGGGGGTGTAATGGTGGTGGGGGTGGTGGGGGATGGGATATCACCGGTTCAGGCTGGTGGTGGGGGTGTAATGGTTTGGGGGATGGGGTATCACCGGTTCAGGCTGGTGGTGGGGGTGTAATGGTGTGGGGGATGGGGTATCACCGGTTCAGGCTGGTGGTGGTGGGGGGTGTAATGGTGTGGGGGATGGGGTATCACCGGTTCAGGCTGGTGGTGGGGGGTGTAATGGTGTGGGGGATGGGATATCACCGGTTCAGGCTGGTGTGGGGGTGTAATGGTGTGGGGGATGGGATATCACCGGTTCAGGCTGGTGGTGGGGGTGTAATGGTGTGGGGGATGGGTTATCACCGGTTCAGGCTGGTGGTGGGGGTGTAATGGTGTGGGGGATGGGATATCACCGGTTCAGGCTGGTGGTGGGGGGGGTGTAATGGTGTGGGGGATGGGGTATCACCGGTTCAGGCTGGTGGTGGGGGTGTAATGGTGTGGGGGATGGGGTATCACCGGTTCAGGCTGGGTGGTGGGGTGGGTGTAATGGTGTGGGGGATGGGATATCACCGGTTCAGGCTGGTGGTGGGGGGTGTAATGGTGTGGGGGATGGGATATCACCGGTTCAGGCTGGTGGTGGGGGTGTAATGGTGTGGGGGATGGGGTATCACCGGTTCAGGCTGGTGGTGGGGGTGTAATGGTGTGGGGGGGATGGGGTATCACCGGTTCAGGCTGGTGGTGGGGGTGTAATGGTGCGGGGGATGGGGTATCACCAGTTCAGGCTGGTGGTGGGGGTGTTAATGGTGTGGGGGATGGGATATCATCGGTTCAGGCTGGTGGTGGGGGGGTGTAATGGGTGGTGGGGGGGATGGGGTATCACCGGTTCAGGCTGGTGGTGGTGGGTGTAATGGTGTGGGGGGGATGGGCACACTTTGGACCCCTTAGTACCAATTGATCATGGTTTAATCACCATGACCTACCTGATTATTGTCGCTGACCATGTCCATATGACTACAGTGTCCCCATCTTCTGATGGCTCCTTCCAGCAGGATAATGTCACCATGTCACAAAGATCCAATCATCTCACCACTGGACAATGAGGTCACTGTCCTCCAATGGCCTCCACACTCACCACATCTCATCCAATAGGAGCACCTTTGGGATGTGGTGGAAAGGGGAAATTCCCATCATGGATGTGCAGCCAACAAATCTGTAGCAACTGTGTGATGTTATCAGGTCACTATGGAGCAAAATCTCTGAGGAACGTTCCCAACACCTTGTTGTATCTATTCCACCAAGAATGAAGGCCAAAGGGGGTCCAACCCGCTACTAGCAAGGGGGACCTAATAAAGGGGGTCCAACCCGCTACTAGCAAGGAGGACCTAATAAAGTGCCCGGTGAGTGTATGTTTTATGTGCAGAGATCTATAATGCGATAAAACACCAAATTACCTTCCTCTGAATCCTTCTGTTTAAATGACGGTCAACAGTCATGTCTGCAAGTTGTATCCGATCCTTTCATCAAGTCCCCCAGGTGAGGCTCTCATCAGATGCAGGTCCTTCCTAACGCTTCGGGGTCAGCCTGTCCATTAGCTGTAATCAAGAACAAAATCTTTGCTGCAAACCATGCAGATGGCCTCCAAATTATAAAGACATTTCCTAAATATAGTGTGTATATATATATATATATACAGTATCTCACAAAAGTAAGTACACCCCTCACATTTGTGTAAACCTTTTCTTCTATCTTTTCATGTGACAACACTGAAGAAATGACACTTGTCTACAATGTAAAGTAGTGAGTGTACAGCTTGTATAACAGTGTAAAATTGCCGTCCCCTCAAAATAACTCAACACACAGCCATTAATGTCTAAACCGCTGGCAACAAAAGTCAGTACACCCCTAAGTGAAAATTCCAAATTGGGCCCAATTAGCCATTTTTCCCTCCCCCGGTGTCATGTGACTCGTTAGTGTTACAAGGTCTCGGGTGTGAATGGGGAGCAGGTGTGTTAAATTTGGTGTTATCGCTCTCGCTCTCTCATACTGGTCACTGGAAGTACAACATGGCACCTCATGGCAAAGAACTCTCTGAGGATCTGAAGAAAAGAATTGTTGCTCTACATAAAGATGGCCGAGGCTATAAGAAGATTGCCAAGACCCTGAAACTGATCTGCAGCACGGTGGCCAAGACCATACAGCGGTATAACAGGACAGGTTCCCCTCAGAACAGGCCTCGCCATGGTCCACCAAAGAAGAGGTCACGTGCTCAGCGTCATATCCAGAGGTTGTCTTTGGGAAATAGATGTATGAGTGCTGCCAGCATTGCAGCAGAGTTTGTAGGGGTGGGGGGTCAGCCTGTCAGTGCTCAGACCATACACCGCACACTGCATCAAATTGGTCTGCATGGCTGTCGTCCCAGAAGGAAGCCTCTTCTAAAGATGATGTACAAGAAAGACCACAAAGAGTTTGCTGAAGACAAGCAGAATAAGGACATGGATTACTGGAACCACGTCCTGTGGTCTGATGAGACCAAGATAAACGTATTTGGTGTCAGATGGTGACAAGCATGTGTGGGGGCAACCAGGTGAGGAGGACAAAGACAAGTGTGTCTTGTATACAGTCAGGCATGGTGGGGGGAGGGTCATGGTCTGGGGCTGCATGAGTGCTGCCAGCACTGGGGGGCTACAGATCATTGAGGGAACCATGAATGCCGACATGTACTGTGACATACTGAAGCAGAGCATGATCCCCTCCCTTCAGAGACTGGGCCGCAGGGCAGTATTCCAACATGATAACCACCCCAAACACACCTCCAAGACCACCACTGCCTTGCTAAAGAAGCTGAGGGTAAAGGTGATGGACTGGCCAAGCATGTCTCCAGACCTAAACCCTATTGATCATCTGTGGGGCATCCTCAAACGGAAGGTGGAGGAGCGCAAGGTCTCTAACATCCACCAGCTCCGTGATGTCATCATGGAGGAGGGGAAGAGGACTCCAGTGACAACCTGTGAAGCTCCGATGATCTCCATGTCCAAGAGGGTTAAGGCAGTGCTGGAAAATAATGGAGGCCACACAAAATATTGACACTTTGGGCCCAATTTGGACATTTTCACTTAGGGGTGTACTGACTTTTGTTACCAGCGGTTTAGACATTAAAGAGGAGTTCCCCTTAAAAAAAAATAAAAAATAAAAGTCAGCAGCTACAAATACTGCAGCTGCTGACTTTTAATAATCGGACACTTACCTGTCCCGGGGTCCAGCGATGCGGGGGAACGAAGCCCTCCCTCGTTCCCCGCTCCGCTCGCGACGCCGGCATTCTGACAGTGGGCACCCGGCTATGGCTCCACAGCCGGGCACCCACTGCACATGCGCAATCGGAACCGCTCGCCATGATACAACGCTCACTCATCTGGGACACGTGACAGGTCCCAGATGACTGTGCGGCACCGAGGGGAAGTGATGTCAGTGCCCGGGCACTGAAGGTGGCAGACTACGAGGGACCCCCTAGCAACAGGCATTTAGAGGTGAGTAAAAAAAAAAAAAAATTCTCCAATTATTTTTTATTTATTTTTTTATGATTTTTAAGCAATTTTTTTTTTTTGGTGGTAACACCTCTTTAAAGCTACATCCAAGAAAAGGTAAAAACAACAGAAGAATAAAGAATGAGTGTTTTACCTTCTCCTTTGTCTTTGCCTTTTTACTCAAGTGATGAACCAAACACCGGAGGGACCAGAATTATAAAAATGTCGTCCCAATTATAGCGAATGTGTAGAACCATCACACAGGTCACTAATTCTAGGCAAAAAGAAATATGTTATAAAAACCAGAATAGATGAGTTTAAAAGGGAAATTCGTCTTTTCTGACCATGCTTCATGTTCACCATATTGAGGGTGTAACATGAAACACGGGTTCACAGTCCCCACCCCCCAAACTGCCCCCTCCTTTAGAGAATCCAAGGGTTATTGAGTCTTGGAATTTTTTATTTTTTTTTAGATTCGGTGTGGCCATGCATGGCTCCACCAATACAGCCACGTCATTCATCCAGAGGAATGTGTAATTCTCCATAGATGGATCGAAATTCAGCTGGTTCAGCAGGGACCGGCTGAGATTTGATCCATGTATGGGCGGGCTGATGATTGTACCCAAGTAGATCCATCGATCCACTTAGGTACAACCAGCCAGTTGGATTTTTTTACATTTGATTATATATAGCCGCCGGCAGTAATCATTGTGTTCTGCCAGCCTGGAAGGCTCCCTGTACCCCAACCCAACGGCAAAACACAAAAGCGCTGCAGGCAGCTTTCCGCCACCATCAATACTGAATGTGTTGATGGGGGAATCAAGTGATTTTCTTTTCTTCTACCCAGAAGAAAAAAAAATTAAGTCCTCCATGGGCTGCTTAAAGCGGAGGTCCGCCCACCGCTGAAAAAATTTAAAACCAGCAGCTACATATACTGCTACATATACTGCACACATACTGTAGCTGCTGACATTTAATAATAGGGCACTTACCTGTCCTGGAGCCCAGCGATGTCAGCACCGCAGCTATTTCCATCAGCTGTCGGGTGCTGCCGCCGCCATTGTGGGTAAGGGAACCCGGCAATGTAGCCTTATGGCTTCACACTGGGAACCCTACTGAGCATGCGCGAAGCGCTGCTCCTCTCTCCTACTGGCCCGGCAACAGGGGGAAGAGGAGGTAGCCAAGCCGTGACGTCATAGGCTGCAGCCGAGGCTCGCGGAAGTGGGAACAGGATACCTATCAAAGACAGGTGCCAACTGTGGCACCGGAGGGGGAGGAAACAAATGAGCGAAAGTTCCACTTTTGGGTGGAACTCCGCTTTAAGTCCCACCCACCACCCATAGTTCTCAATGGAGCTCAAGTACAGTGACATCACCACACTCCTTGTTCATTCACACTTCCCCCCAGCCCCATAACTGAAGATTTTTACGAATTTTCAAATTTCGAATCTTCAAATCTCCAAATTTCGAAATTCAAATTTGAAAATCTGAAAAAAAGAAAGAAAATCTGTAAAATTCGAAATAATAACTAACTAATAATAACTAACTATTAAATGATAGGTATTGGAATTTCCTTTCAAATTTGGCTGCTAGTGAACGTAACGAATACAAATTCATCTGAAGTTATGAATTATGTGAAGTAACAAAAGCTGCATCTAAACAAATGTAATGAAACAAATTAATAATAAAATAATAATAAAAAGGTTTTATTATTATTATTGTTATTTCTTATTATTAGATCGTTCCGTTCTATTTGTTTAGATGTGGCATTCATTATTTCAGATTCAGTTCGTAACTTCGGATAAATTCGTATTCGTTACGTTCACTAACAGCCAAATTCGAAAGGAAATTCCAATACCTATCATTTAATAGTTATTTCAGACGTTCCGAATTTCGAATTTTTGAATTTTACAATTTCTGAAATTTTGAATTTCCGAATTTCGAAATTAAAAATTTTCCAAAATTTCAAAATTCCGAAAATTTGGATTTTCCAATATTTCGAGTTTCCGAATTCAGAATTTTTGGAAATTCAGTAATTTCGGAATTAACTAATTTGTCAAGATTCGTTAAAAAATGAATTCATTACTAAACGAATTGCACATGTCTAGTTGCAATACTTTGCAGGCTCCAGTGCAAAAAAATAAATGCTCTTTTTTATTGCTCAATATAGCTGCATTTATTATTATTATTATTTAGCAAAATTCTGCTGGCTTCCTTCCTCTCCTCTCCCACAGCTGTTTGTAGGATAGAGGATAGAGAGTGGGGGAAGGGGCTAGTAAATATGCCATTTACCAGCACCAGGGGTGGACTGACAACTCATGGGGCCCCCGGGCAATAGGAGATTATGGGGCCCTCAGGCAATAGATTATGGGGCCACACAGTATACACAAACTCATATACAGTATACACACACAGAATACACATACACACACAGAATAGGTACTGAAGAGACGGGGCAGCTAAAATCTTGTGATTTTTAAAGAAAACACAGATTTTTACATACTGTCCCTGGTTTTATTGAGGCTGGCAACCCTGATGGGCCCCCTTAGTGGCATGGGGCCCTCGGGAAGTGCCCGAGTGCCCGAATGGTCAGTCCACCCCTGACCAGCACCTTACTTTTCTAAATGAACACAGTAAACACAGTCACTCACTATGTTCATTAATACCTGAAGCATACTAAACTGTGTTTAGTATGCTTTAGACATGTGCAATTCGTTTCGTTTTAATTCATTTTCCGTTAAAATTCGTTATTTTCGTTCATTCGTTATCGCACGAATGAACGAATGATTCGCTAAAAATTTTAACGAATTATCGAATCGAACGAATATGAAAAACAACGAAAATCCGAAATAACCAAATTAGAAACAACGAAACTACGAAAGAAGAAAATCCGAAAAACGAAAACAGGAACAACGAAAATCAAAATGAACGAAAAAATTTGTATATTCGTAACTTTTTATTTTTTTTCGATTCGTAATTTTCCGCGTCTCTTACAATGGCGCTGCTTAACGTGCTTCGAATGGATTGAACGAAAAAATTCGTACATTCGTAACTTTTTTTTTTAGTTGAATTGGTAATTTTCCGTGTCTCTTACAATGGTGCTGCTTAACGTGCTTCGAATGGATTGAACGAAAAAATTCGTACATTCGTAACTTTTTTTTTCGATTCGTAATTTTCCGTGTCTCTTACAATGTAATAATAGCATACACATTACATAACATTATGAATTATGCTCCGATTACGAATCTACGAAAACAATGTTACGAAAGTACAAATAAATCAATCTTACGAAAGTACGAATGTAACTAAATCTACGAAAATACGAATGCGTCCAAATTTCGAATAAACGAAAATTAAACGGAAAAACGAATCAACGAAAAAATAACTCTTACGAAAATACGAATCGTTACGAATCAACAGGAACGAACAGAAACAAAACGAAGATAAACAAATTTTTCTATTGTGCACATGTCTAGTATGCTTCAGTTTGTGAATGAACAGAGCACTTCCTATTCATTCACTGTGCAGTGAAGCCGAGGCTGCAGAGAAAGGGGTGTGTGTTTGAGCTTTGGGATGCACGCACCAATGAAATAGGGGGAAATGTAGAAAAGAAATAAAAGGGATTTGATGCGATTAGTGTTGCATTCCTGATAGAGAGAAAGCAATGAGAGATAGCTTTATAGGAGGAGAAGGTAGGTAGGTAGGTAGGTAGGTAGGCAGATAAACACTAAATGTAATACAATCAAAACGGAACGGTTGAGATGTTCTCTTACCTGTCGGCCTCTTTTTATCGGTTTCTCAAAAAAAAGCATCTAGAAATCTTATCTCCTTCTGGAGAGAAATCATTGCCAAAATGTCACATCCACCTTTAGGGCCGGCACCATGTAGGACCACACAAGTGGCAATCATGGCGGGCACCGTATCTGATAAGCACTGCGAGGGTCTGTCTATTATGTCTATACATCGGGATATGGACAAAAGTTTATCATAATAAAAGTAAAAAAGAAAGAAAACCAATAATATGCACACCAAGATAAAAAAAGGAAAAAATTGCAACAACAAAAAAAAAGCATATTTGAAAGAAAATGACTCACCATCCATTTATCAGACGTGTCCCTTTTGAAACTTATATTACCAGGTTTTGAAGAAGGTGACAACTGCCTGAGAAGCTGACATTTGTAGTCATAATGTACTCATTCACACATGACCTGGACAGCGATCGAATGGAAAGTTCCCCATTGGGGAATGGTGCTGATGGATGACTCCAAAGCCACCAGACTTCCCTCCAAGTGGGTGGACCCCCTTAGTGCTAGAGAAATGAAGACCCTCCATAGAGTGGTGATGGAGGTCCTCAATGATCTGCGGTAAAATACAACTTTTGCTGAGCCTACTGATACTGGAAATGACCATTGGCTGGTTAATAGTTGAGTAAAGTCAGCACCCTTACCCAGTGGCGGCTGGTGCTCCAGCCGGGGGGCGGCAAAGAATACCACTCAACCCCCCCTCCCCTGGGGGGGGCGGCAAACAGACCACCCGGTGGGTGGTACTCACCCAGTCTAGTGGCGATGCTGAGCAGAGAGAACGCTCCGGGGCGGCAATGCCAAGCAGAGAGATCGCTGCGGCCATCTTCCGGATCTCCCCTACCAGCCAATACGATCACTTCTCCTCTCGGCCAATCGCACTCCTCCCGCTTCCTGATTGACCGGAAGAAGAAGCAGGAAGACAACAGCGAATGTCAATTCGCTATTGTCACACAACTGGGCGGGCTCAGGGGCGCAGTGCTCTGCGCCCCGAGCCCACCCTTTTTTGAAGCCAATTAGAGCCTCAGGCTCTAATCATGTGCTTAAAAAAAAAAAGACCCCCATTTAAATACATATGTCCGGCGCCCCGCATGTAGATTAGGGGGCCATTGTCGTGCAGTGATCCCATGCACGCCAATGGGATCACTGCAGTGCGAACCGAGCTTAAAGCTGGCCATACACAGTTCGATTCTTTTTATTCAGCCTGAGAGCTGAGAAAAGGTAACAGATTCTCAATCCATGCCATACAGCCCGGACGGACAAATCTCTTTTTTTGCAACTATTATATTCTGACAGCTGGCGCCGGTAGACATCAGAATACTCCAGCAGCGGCAGCATCTGATTGGACGCAGCTGCTGTTTGACCGACAAGTTCATGTCTAGCTTCTTTGATTTTTCAAAATGAAGGATGTCGGGGTGGGAGGTGTCAACAGAGCCACCCATGGAGCAAGTTTCGTCCAGTTCATCAGAAACTCACAAATCACATTGTGTATGTGCTTAGGAGGACTCCTGCTCCATCGAATATGTGGTCACCAAGGACAGACAGGCAGTTGAATTGCCTCCAAGCTACGTATGACATCTTCTGCTTTAATAACATTAGGAAATAAATTAAACTTTCATTTTTTTTATTTATTTTTTTGTTGTTTCGTGATTTTTAAGAAATCGATGTAAAGTGCCAGTGTTTTTAAAAAGTTTAGGAAATGTGTATTTTTATATCATCCAAAAAAAATGTTATTTTTTAGTGCTCACCGTGCCTGATTATCAATAAATTCTCCTGAAGAAGCCAATTACCGAGGCGAAACATGTAGAGATGAAATCAGTCAGCACATGTATTAGTACTGTAATATCAATACTTACCCTTTGTATGTTTGTTTTTAATGTTCTAATAAATTTCTACCTTTTTATAAACGATTTTGCACCTTAAAAATCCCAAATACATCTTCAAATTTCTAATTATCTTTCAAGGGATGTGGTGCTTTATCTTTATTAGATGATGAGCAAAATACTTTCTCTCCTTGTGTATTTTTATATGTTTTAGTGTGCAAAATTGTAATTTATGTCAGTGTTGTGGTGCAGAAGACACTTTATACTGGTGGTAAAATAACAGTGCATGTATTCCATAGTATATAGAAAACATGAAGAAAAAGCATGTCTGGTATATATTATATGTAGCTATATAATGTGTGCATATGGAAAATGATTAAATGACCTATCGAATGTGTACAATGTAACAAGTCAATGATCTATGAAATCTATACAATGTAACAAGTCAATGATCTATGAAATCTATACAATGTAACAAGTCAATGATCTATCAAATCTATACAATGTAACAAGACGATGATCTATCATTTCTTTACAATGTAACAAGTCAATGATCTATCAATTCTATACAATGTAACAAGACGATGATCTATCATTTCTATACAATGTAACAAGACGATGATCTATCATTTCTATACAATGTAACAAGACGATGATCTATCAATTCTATACAATGTAACAAGACGATGATCTATCATTTCTATACAATGTAACAAGTCAATGATCTATCAAATCTATACAATCTATCAAGACGATGATCTATCAATTCTATACAATGTAACTAGTCAATATAAAACACCAGCCAAACTAAACACATACACTGGAACAACATTACCATATATACTTACTGTTAAAAAAGAAGTAATAAAAGAAAAACGTACTTGTTTTTAAAAAGATGCTGACAGTAGATATGTTGCCCTGAAGGTCTGTTGATTGGGTTTGGGAGCTGCAGCCCTGTAAATACATGTTTATCAGACTCTACCACCAGAGGCGGCTCCAGACTTTGTGAGGCCTTAGGCGAAAATTACACATGAGGCCCCACTCACGCCCGTAATAGGAAAAAAAATATAAGCACACAGAAAAGAGGGTGAGATAAAGAGGGGGGGGTGAGAATCAGAGATTGAGCACAGGCAAATTAGGAGGCCCCTGTGAGTGCGAGGCCTTAGGCGACCGCCTAATTTGCCTAATTAGAGAGCCGCCTCTGTCTACTACAGTGGCGGCTGGTGCTCCATTTTTTTTGGGGGGGTGGCAAACAAACCACCCAAACAACCCCCCTGTCGCTCGCCCGTCCGCCCCCCCCCCCCCCAAGCAAGCCAGCCCAGCACTTACCCCATCTAGGTCGCGGCAGCTTCGACTTCCCCGGCCAATCTGGTCGCTTCTCATCACCGCCAATCTGGTCGCTTCTCCTCCCGGCCAATCTGGTCGCTTCTCCTCCCGGCCAATCTGGTCGCTTCTCCTCCCGGCCAATCCAGTCTTAAAGGGTTTGTAAACCCTCACAATTTTTCACCTTTACCACATGCCGACCGGGCCATAGCCGAATAACGGCTACAGCGCGGTCGGCTTATTTTGGGTGGACGTCCGTGGGACGTCCTCCCAGAATCTTGCTCCCGCGTGCCCCCTGGGGCGCACACTCGGGAACATCCGCGACCGACTTGGTCTGGGCAGGAAGGAGGTTTAAGTGCCCAGTGGTCACGTGGTTAATGCATTCTATGCATTAAGGTGAAAAACATTTTTTAATGCCGCAGGGCCCCCGAGCCCCCCTTATACTTACCTGAGCCCCAGAAATTTGCGCGGCAGGAATGAGCACATCAGCTCCGGCCGGTGTCTCGTGTCCTGATTGGATAGATTGATAGCAGCGCAGCCATTGGCTCCCGCTGCTGTCAATAAAATCCAATGACGTGGGCACCGGGGGGCGGGGCCAAGTCATACATTCAGCGACAATGGACGCTGAATGATGGACTCGGGGGTGCGTCCGCAAGGTAACCCCCCGGGAGAGCGCTTCTCCTAGGGGGTTATCTAATGTGGGGAGGAGCCGTGAGAGCCGCTGGGGGACCCCAGAAGACCAGGTTTGGGGGCAGCTCTGTGCAAAACGAGCTGCACAGTGGAGGTAAGTATGACATGTTTGTTATTTAACAATCCCAATCCTCCTCTTCTGGGGTCCCTCATCTGCGCTGGTGGCTCCTCCGCTTCTCGAGTGCCCCGTCAGATAAGCGTTCTCCTTTGGGACACCCGTGCGGGTGCGCTCCCGAGTCCTGCTCCTGTGTCTATTGACACAGACAGCAGGACTCGCCCCGCCCGGGTTGCCCGCGACATTGGATTTGATTGACAGCAGTGGGAGCCAATGGCTGCGCTGCTATCATTCTATCTAATCAGGACACAAGACACCGGCCGGAGCTGGTTTGATTGTTCCCGTTGCAGGAATTACGGGGCTCAGGTAAGTAAAGGGGGGGGGCTGGGGCTGCATTACTGGAGGTTCTTCACCTTAATGCATAAAATGCATTAAGGTGAAATACCTTCCTGATTGCCCAGAAGGATGAAGACAATAGCAAATGTTGATTCGCTAATGTCACACAAGTGGATGGGCTCGGTGGGTGCAGAGCACTACACCCAAAGACCAAACTTTTTGAAGCCAATCAGAGCCTCAGGCTCTAATCATGTGCTTCTAAAAAAAAAGAAAAAAAACATCATTGAAATCCATGGGTCCGGCCCCCCCGCATGGAGATTAGGGGCTGGGCACATGGAGATTAGGGGCTGGGCACATGGAGATTAGGCCGGCATCGCCCCTGCGCCCCTTATGGAGTGGACGCCGCTGCTCTACTACCACAATCTGCTTTGATTAGCTGCTGTTTCTTACAGATTTAGATATGAAAATCATAGATCATCCAAAGAAATGTCAAGTCTTACCGAAGTGCAGTTATCTGTGCAGAGAATAACATCAGCAGACAGCCTGAACCCGACTAAATTGGGAAACTGAAGATTTTTTATTATGAACCGAGATTCATTGCTGATTCCATTGGATATTACAGTCACTAAGTCAGTGGTCTGGTTTATTGTTGGGCACCTGAACAAGAAGAAAAAAAAACTTTTAGTTACTGTCGTCTTTTATGCAAAAATTATGCTAAAAAAAAGGATTCTGCTAAATATTATAGATTGACAATAAATAACGTGGAATAATTATTATCTCAATTCCTAATTACTTCACATTCTCTCTATTCTAAATGTGCAAATTACAACCAACAATATGTGTGCTATCTCTATACCCTGAAAACATATTTTGGCACGAAACGCATTGGGGCGGAGCCTCTTCATCTAATCCCTGAGCACGCCGCTGGTCGAGAGGCGATGCCGATTTTAATGTCTGATGCACTCTTATGTTTGTGAGTATACCTTTTAGATTTGGCAGCGCCGCAAACACAGGCGCTATTAACCCTTTCTTCGGCCGATAGCGGGGGGTTAAAAGCGCACCGCTAGCGGCCAAAAAGCGCCGCTACAACAGCTTTGCCGCTGACGCCCGCACCGCCCCAGTGTAAAAGGGGCCTTACTGGTGTTTATTCATAGCTTGCAAAGGTGTGAACCTAAGGGTAAGGGCACGCCGCATGTACGGGAAGTCACTCCCGCACTGGGAACCGCACTGCATTTGCCATTGTCGCATGGGCTGCGATTCCAGAAACGGTGTGGAAACCTTCTACCTTTTTAGTTTTCAGGAAGCACGGTATCCCATTTTAATGAAAGGACTGCCGTGCCTGTGCAAAAACGCGGCTCGGAGACTTGCATCAATGTGAACCCAGCCTTAGTAGGAAGCCAGGCTGCCGCTGAGGTCATGGAGACTTTTTTATGCTGCATGGACCTCTTATGACTTGGAGGTATTGGGATCTCCTTTCAAGTTTGGCTGTTAGTGAACGTAACGAATACGTATTTATCCGAAGTTACGAATTATCCAAAATGACGAATGCCGCATCAAAACAAATGGAACGGATTGAATTAATAATAAATAATAATAATAAAAAAGTTTTTATTATTATTATTGTTATTTATTATTATTATTTTGTTACTTTCCATTTGTAAAAGTGCCAAATCAACTTATATTAACCAGAAAATTACATTAACCACTTCCTGACCGGCGCACGACGATATACGTCGGCAGAATGACACGTACAGGCAGGAGGGCGTATATATGAGTCCCTCCTTAATGCCTGCCGTGCCATCGGGAGCGCGCCGGGAGCGGAGCGCGCCGGTCGGGACCCCCGTGAGGCCAGTCGCTGGTCCCGCGGACTCGATCGCCGCGGGGACACCCGCGATCGTCTCACGGGAAGGCAGAACGGGGAGATGCAGAAGTACACAGCATCTCCCCGTTCTGCCTAGCAACCATTAATGTTTCTCGTGTTGTATTCTGTTTATGGTGTTTCTCTAATGCCGAAATTTCTTGTATCAATTCTTTTAACCTATTGTTTTTCATTTTTTTTAATCTAGACCCATGTTTAATAAGGAGGCCCCTTATTATACATTTAAGGGCTTCCCATTGATTTGGGAGTGATGTATTATCTTCTATGTGGTCTGATGTAAAGTTCAATATCGCGGAAGCAATTTCAGTTCTACAGGATTCATCAAATAGTAAATTATCATTTAATTTCCATGTACCTCTAGGCATACTTTTATTTATTGTATCTATAGTTAGGTAGATGGGTGCATGGTCTGACCATATGAAATTCCCTATCTCGGGGGTAGAGGTTGTTGCAATCGCCGAGGAGTTTATCAAAAAGTAGTCCAGTCTATGGTATGTATCGTGTACCTGGGAGTAAAATGTATAGTCTTTTATACTTGGATTTGTTATTCTCCATATATCTATTAGTTGGTATTGTTCTAGTAGTTTTTTAAATGCTCTTTTCTCACTTTTCTTTTGAGGTCCTGTCTTTGATGTGGTATCCATATTTCGATCTAGAACAAAATTGAAGTCTCCTCCAATTATGATTGTCCCTTCTGCTTTAATCATCATCTTTGTTAGTAGTTGAATGCCTGTTTTAATTTGATCTATATTTGGTAGATAGATATTAATAAAAGTGTATATCTGTCCGTATATATTCAGCTTTAGCAATAGTGCTCTGCCCTCTCGACTTGTCCATTTTTCTAAAACCTGATGAGGTATTGAGTTATGAATTACTATTGAGACCCCTCTGGATTTTGAATATGGGTATGTATCGTGATACCAGTTGGGATATTGTCTATTTTGTATGTTTGGTAGTTGATTTGTACGGAAGTGCGTTTCCTGGAAGAGAATAATTCCTACATTTTGTTTCTGGAGAGAATATAAGATTTGTGATCTCTTAGATGCTACATTTAGTCCCCTTGTGTTGAAAGAACAAACTTTAATAGCTGTCATATTTCGACAATAGGGGGTCTAGAGGAGGGAAGAGGGAGAGAGCAAAAGGGGGGGGGGGAGAGGGGAAGAGGGAGAAGGAAGGAGAGAGAGAAAAGAAAAAGAAGAAAGAAGGAAGGGAGAAAAAAAAAAAAAAAAAAAAAAAATTTAATATTTTTTATTCTTTTTTAAAAAAAGCTTCTCTTCTGTAGTTCACGTTCACTCGCACTAAGAGTCAAATGCTCTTTGGTGTTCTACTCACTTGAGATTAAAACTTTCATACTTTATCATTCTCTAAATGACTCGTTGAGTCTACCCTTACAATGTAAGTTCCCTATTTGGGGGTATATAGGGATTTCCTTAGGGTTAGGACGTGTCCCTGGTCTGGGAATAGTTTAGTTTAAATGATGTAGGATTTTAATGGGTATTTTAATCCTACATCTTATTTATCACCTTCATGAGCTATTATTATTGTGTTACTTATGTTTGTTCTCCTATCCTCTTCCCCTGCCCCTCCCCCCTCACCTTTGAAGTTATATTTGAAAGCCGACAGTTTATGTGGTATATATACGTCTTTTCCATTCTGTTATTCCATTATTACAGATTGGTATTTGGGTTGTTTCCCATGGATACAATGTGGTTTATTGGTGCATAATCTATACAGTTTATTTCCTCTGCTCTTCGTTGTGGGGATAGAGTGGGCAGAGAGAGAAGGAGAGAGAGAAGGGAGGAAAAGGAGAGAGAAAAAAAAAAAAAAAAAAAAAAAAAAAAAAACCTAGAGGAAAAAAAAAAAAGGGGAGGAAATTTTCTCTCTCTCCTCCACCCCACCCACTCCCTCCCCTCCGCAGAGGGTCGTTTTTTTTGGAGGGCAGAGGAAGATTGAATCAATTGTATCCAATGGGAGCAAACCAATTTCCCAAAAGCCCACAGCTCATAAGTGTCCATTTTTCAGGTACATTACAATTTATACATTTTTATCATATTTTCATTATATTCTGACATATTATATTTATAACTCTATGCATTTAATTTTGAGTCCCTGTTACCCCATTTTTCTCCCCAGAAAAAGAAAGAAAAAAAAAAAAAAAAAAAAATATTTTTTAATAATAAAAAAAAAAAAAAAAAAAAAAAAAATAATTTTTAAAAAAATAAAAAAAAAAATTTTTTTTTTATAATAATAAAAAAAAAAAATTTAAAAAATATAAAAAATAAAAATTAAAGAGGGGGGAGCACCTAGGGGGGGAGGGGAGGCCAATTCTTTTGGAATCTCCCCAATCCCCCTTGTTCTCCTCCCTCGTTCCATTTCCCCCTCCTCTAGAGATGTGTGTGTAAGTAATAGATTATAAATTGTGTCTGGTGTGTCCGTGTCGTGTATATATAATATTAGTGTACAGGCATGTGATCGGTGTATCCCTTTCCCTTCTACCCTTCCCTCCCCGGTCCTATGTCCGCCCCCAAAAATGTGAGTCTTTGTGTAGATATGGTAAAGTTATGTGATGTGTTCCAAAAAAAAAAAAAATGTGCCCCTATTCATACTCAAATGATTCTGGTCTTTTCCCTGATCACTTCTAATATTAACATTATTTCCTCTTTATCTATTACATATCCGCAGTGTATATTGTGATGGTTACTGTTTGTACCCTATTCCTAAACCTCCCTCTTTTCTCCCTCCCCTCACCCTCCCATCTCCCCCTTCTCCGGAAAAAGAAGGAGAGGGGGAAAAAAAAAAAAAAAAAAAAATAAATAAATAAATAAAAAAAAAAAGGGGAGAAGGGGGGAAATTATGTATCTCTTTCCCTTCTCTTTCCCCCTCATTTCATTCTGAAGAGATTTAATATATCTGGGCCCACAAGGGCAGTTCTATCAGAGGGAGTCCCAAATGGTTGAGGAATTCTTGTAGATCTTCAATACTCCGAAACACCGTCTTCTGGCCTTCTTGGTACACTATTACTTGAAAGGGGGATCCCCATTTATAAAGGAATCCCTTCTCTCTCAATAGCTCCAGTAGTGGTTTCACCGCTCTTCTCTTATTTAATGTATGTTTAGATAGATCTTGTAAGAATATAAGTTGAGCTCCCTCATACTTGAATTCCCTTTGTGTTCTTGCTGCTATCATTATATTTTCTTTGGTTTGGAAAAAATGTATTCTACATATTATGTCTCTAGGTCTCGTTTGATTGGGATCTCTGGGTCCTTGAATTCTGTGTGCTCGATCGATCTCTATTGCTGTTGTCTCAGGTTGTTGTAATAAAATATTAAATATATGTTGTAATATTTGTTTCAGATTCTCGGTGTCTACTGATTCTGGAAGTCCTCTTATTTTTATATTGTTACGTCTATTCTTATTCTCGAGTTCATCTGTTGAATCTCTTATTTGTTTTATTAATCGATCATGTTCTATTATTTTTTCTTCCAGGGTAAGTGTTTTCTGGTCGATCGTCAGGATTTTGGCATCTATGATATTCATATGCTCTTGGGTGTCTATTAAGGATACCTTCAATGAATTTATTTGCTCTTTATATGTAGTCTCTAATCTATAGACATAATTATCCATATCCTCTTTAGTTGGTAGTGATTTTAAGTGTGTCTGTATGTCCCAGTTGGGATTGTTTGTTGATCTCGTTGTGTCCATTATGGGATCTTGTGTACTCCCTATGGGGCTATTGTTGAGTGGGAGCTCTGGGCTCCTACTGGGTGAAGCAAAATGCAATTCAGTGGAAGTCTCTGCGTCTTGCTGTGGCGATATTAATGGCTGTTTGAAAAACCCCTTTATATCTGAGTTCTGTGCAGAATGTGGCTTAATCTGATTTTTTGTTGTTCCACCTGTGGATCCTCTCTTTGTTTTCTGAGTGTGTGTACTTTTTGGTGGCATCCTTATAGAGTTTTTATCTGTTTCAAAGTAGTAGATGGAAAGCAAGCAACCAAAAAAAAAAAAAAAAACCTTTTCCTCTCAAGAGAAGTGTATATTCCACTGATCATATATTCCATATATATATGGAATGTTGTTCTCTTGGGTAGTTGTAGGGGTCTTTCTTATAACTTTTTTAATCTGTCTGGTGGGGAGGTATCTCCCGGGTTGCACTATCTTCACCCCCAATTTAAATCCTTTTTTAGCCGTCCATTTTTCATTAGGTTAAACTTCCCCTTTTTTTCTTCTTTTTTTTTCCTTTCCCTTCAAAACTCTTTATTGTACTCTGTATTCTTTGTTAACTGTCAGCAAAGTTTATCAGATATACCAGGAATATCTTTAATGGGTATTCTGTACAGTTATGTAATTATTTAACCCTTTTACGGTGAGGTCTTTCTCTCTACAGGAGGGTTATATTTGGGTGTTTTTCTGCTGGTTTCTGTAGGTCCCACTACAGTGTAGGTCCCACTAGAGTGACGTGACGTTTATGCCCTTAATACCCTTTATTATACAGTTATTCCTTTTCAATTTTTATGTCATAACACATATCCAAAGGGAAAAAGAAAAGGGAAAGCTTAGGGAGGGTAGGTGGGGATTTCTATTTGTAAACATTTTGCTACACGTCCATCCTGTTCAATCCCCTTCCCCCATGGTTTTCTATTTGTAAACATTTTGCAACAGTCACTAGATGAGAATTGTGTGTGTTCGATGAACAAATAACTGAAACTATGTCCCTTTTTCATACACAGGAAGACCTCAGCCAGGAGGTGGCTGTGGAAGGTGGCAGTCAGGAGGAGGCAGGGGTTAGTGGCAGCCACCAGCTGGGTAGTGGCAGCCAAGAGGGGGCTAGGCCGCGGAGCCTGACTGACACCCAAACCCCTCCCCTCCGCCCTCCGTACAGAAGGGCGAGAAGGGGGGGTTATGCGGCACAGTCAGCGCTCCGCATGATCAGAGAGGCTTCAGACTCCCTACATGCCACACCCGCCGACGAGGAGACCTTTGGCTCGGTGGTTGTCACAAAAATGATGGGTATGGAGGTGAGGCAACGCAACATGTGTGAGGGGCTCATCCTCCATGTCCTAAATAAGGGTAGGGCTGGGGAGATGACCCCAGTCACACATGTTTGCCATAGCTACCATGCTCCGCCTCCTCCTCCTCCTCCTTCTGCCACCCCACCAGCACGACAGCCACAGCGTGCAAGGAAGCGTGGAAGGAAGACCTGAGAGTGACGACCTGGCATCAGTCTGGTCTGAGAGAAGATGGAGCCTCTTGTAGTACCAGAGCCTGGGGACCTAGATGGCATCTGCTGCAGTTCCGGATACTTTGGACTTCACGACCAGATTGCACTCCCCTTAATATACGTACTCCTCAGGCCCCCAATTTTCTACGCTTGAACAATGATGGTTGCCGTGGGGGGCCAAGACTTTGCCAATTCCCCAAGTTTCACCATGGCTGCGTTCCTCTTTGGTTTGTTGGTGTGACCTAAATAAAGGTTTTTTTGATTTGAAATAATCATTGACTATTGTGTTTTACTTTGCTACAATGACAGTTTTTCTTTGAGTAAGCAGGTACATTTCACTAATCCTAAAGTAGAATTAACAAGGGGCACCAACAACAAACAACCTCCTAGTAAATTTAAGCAAGAAATACAAATGTTAATAATGTGTTTTTGGTAATTTGAGACACACAACCCCCCTCCAAAAAAAACAAAAAAAAACATTCAAATATGTATCCCCAAAAAAAAAAAAAAAAAAAAAGACAAATCATGGTAAAAAAATAACAAAGATTCTTTTCCGTTCAGAGTCAAAATAAACATGTAGTGTATAAATGCTGCAAAGTAATAAAGAAGTAAGTTTGTGAGAAGTGCGTGCGAATAGGAGCAGCTAAAACATGTCATTCTTGTTGCATTGTAAAGAAAAAGAGAATGCGCTGCATTAAAGACATTTTAACATTGCAGCGTGACGAATGTGCTGTGTCGATTAGGAAAGGTAGTTTTACCTGACCGAGCGCTTCCGTCACAGAATTTCTTCTGAGCATGCGTAGCACTTTGTCCGTCGGACAAGCGTACACACGCTCGGATTTGGTGTGATCGGACCGTGTTGACGGCAAATCTTTCCAGCAGGAGATAAGACTTTGTCCGTCGGACAAACCGACGAACACTGTCCGATGGTGCATACACACGGTCTGATTTTTCAACAACCTTGTCCGATCGGACAAAATCCATGAAAAAGTCCGACCGTGTGTATGGGGCTTAAGAAGGGTTTAAGGTCTTCCCTCAAGTACAGAACTTTAATTATTTAGAATTTAAACTCAGGATGATACTTGAAGGTTTGCTAAAGGACCTGATACAAGAGTATGTGATGGAATCCAATATCATAAGAGATAGTCAGCATGGATTTCTGAAAAACCGACATTATGTAATAATAATTACCCGAGTACTGGTTGCAGAATCACATCAAGACTGACTTCCATATTCAACGGGTAAGAGCAGGAAATATTCTTGACAGCGTCATTTTGTGTTCGGATTGGATCCGTCTTGGCAAAAATATACAGCTGATTTGAGTATATGACATGGGTTGCATTTAGCTGTAGAGAGAAGAAGCACAGAAGCCATTAGACATATTTCAACCACCATGTAAAAGTAGAGAAGTGCAGAATGATTATAAAATGTATTTAGCAGAAACTAAGAGAGCAACTCACATTTGAGTAGGTAGAAACAGGCATGTTTGAATAGTCCTCCGTCCATAGGACAACACTGTTTTTACCTACTCAAATGTGAGTTGCTCTATTAATTTCTGCTAAATAAATGTTATATCAGTCTGCATTTAGAAGTTCCTCTGCCCTTTCCTTTTTTTACATGGTCCTGGAGATTGCTTCTACTCCCCTTGCAGAGGCTTGCCCTGAGCTACGGACAGTACTGAGCCCTGAAGACCCCATGTACGGATGGACTAACTGCACTTGACTTCCTTTTCTAGACCTTGCATCACATTGCTAGTTATATATAGATGGTTATAGGGACAAGTACTAACAACCATTGCACCAATTCCAACTGTTTGCTATATTTCTACCTTCCCACCCACCTGGACGGCCCATAGTGGCAGCCATGGAAAGCGTCACTTGTGGATTCTCTATGTACACTATTGAACAATAATGTGTATTAATCCCGTGCCACCACTATGTATAAGTGAAGTAGGAAATATATATATGTGTAAACGACAGCTGCTCCCACTGAATAGCGTATCCGTAGCTAATGAATGTGAGTGTTTGTTAACCCAAAAAATAATAATTCATATCCTGGTCTCTTAAAGCAGATTTAAAAGCACAGGGCTTGTGCTGTGTAATCTGCCCCTCTCTAAACTGTTAAAAACCTGCCTGAACCTGCCACTTCCTGTGTGCCCTCTCTATACTGACCACGAAAATCATGGCTGCTGAGGCATGACCACTGTGGTCAGAGTGCGTCCCTCCATCATACGCTGCCCTGCTCTGCTCTCCTCTCCTCTCTCCCCCCTGGCCCCCTCCTTCCTGCCTGTCATCTCCCTCTCTCTGTTGGTCCGCTCAATGACTTACTGCATTGTGGAGACCAGAAGAGAACGTCAGCATGGAGCCAATCAAAAGAGGGGTTGTGCCTCTGTAACCAAGGATAACCAATAACCAGCAGAAACTTAAATGAGGAAATAACTTGAAATTGGATTATCTCATGGTGAAGAGCCCCTACGGCCATGGACAACAGAGTTACATGGGCAGGCTGTAGAGGTCTCCCATCAAGAGCCTCGATGGCAAGTGGAGTGTCACGCAGCTGCAGCGGAAGAGAGTGCTTCGATACAAAGGCAACATCAATGAACAGGCCTGCGATTAGAGCCTGTATCTCGACGGACGACTCAGCCCAAGAAAGAGTAACCTAAACCAGGGGCTTATCCTTCTGGACAACTAGGGATGAAACAACACTACCTAAGGTCCTTCCGTGACAGGACCTCAAGGTTCAGGCGTTCCCTGGATGGGTAGGACAAGACTTCAAAAAGTGACCTGCCTGACCACTATAAAGGCACAATATCTCCCTCCTCCTAAGGGTTCTCTCATACGCAGAGAGACGTGTGAAGCCTGAGTACATGGGTTCATCTTCACAGACTGACTCGGTACCAGGAGGCATGGGAGGTGAGGGAGGCAAGGGTGGGCCTGCAAAGTTCGGAGACAAATGTACAGGAGGCTTCCGCAAGCGCTCCTTAAAAGGAAGTCTTTCTCAGAGTCTGGAGTCAATGAGGATGGCAAACGTGATCAACTTCTCCAACTCAGTGGGTATATCTCAGGCTGCTATCTCATCCTTGATGTATCCGAGAGACCATGAGAAAAAGCAGCCATGAGGGCCTCATTGTTCCAAGCAACCTCTGCTGCCAGAGTACGGAATTCAATGGCGTAATCGTCAACAGTTCTACTGTTCGTACTCTGTTTGAAGGACATGAGGCACTTGGCAGCAGAAGCGGAGCAAGCGGGAACGTCAAATACCATTTTAAAAGAAGCCACAAACTCTGGGTAACTCAAGACAACAGGTTTTTGCATCTCCCATAGAGGGTTTGCCCAGGCCAAGGCTCTCTCAGAAAGCAAAGATATCATGAATTCTACTTTGCTTCTGTCCATGGGAAAAGCCTGGGGCAGCATCTCAAGTAATTCTCCACCTGGTTGAGAAACCCTCTGCATTGGACTGGATCGCCCCCAAATCGCTTGGGAAGTGGAGCGGAACCAGACATACCTCTTACAGAGGTAATACTCGAGGTGGATGCCTGCACAGAGACTGGAGCAGCAGCAGGGATGGCCTGCAACACAGGTTGTACTGGAGTAGCCACAGTGGGAGATTCCAGGTAAGCCGTGCGACTCAGGAACCATGGCAAACTGATCCATGCGGTGATCCTGCTCATCCAATCTGGAAAAAATATTACCAACAATTGGATTGACTGCATCTTCTGAATTCATGGCCTTCGCCTACTGTCAGAAACCATGAATCAGACTGAGACAGAAGTACAGTTAAATCTCACTTGTTTAATAATAATAAAAAAGGTAAACAGAGTAAACGTAGACAAAACATAGCCAGAAACTGCAATGGATAGTCAGACAAGTCAAAACGTCAGGGAGCCAGAGATGAGCGTAGTAGAACAGAAAGCAGGATCTGGAGCCAGAAGGAATGTCAGCCAAGCAAGTCTTTAACAGGAGCACAGGAGAGCGTCTCTAGAGATGTGACCAAGGCGAAGGCAGAGACCATCTGGGCTGGACGGCTTAAGTAGGCAGGACTGACAAGCAGGATATCATCAACAGGGGAGTCACTGTGGAGAGAAAGGAGCTGGCAATTAGCTGACAGCTGAGTGCCCAGCTTTGAGAAGGAAGGGCTGACAATATTGATCATTGACAATATATATATATATTTTTTAATGTATGCATAGCTGAGGCATATTAAATTGTGTTTACTATGCGTCAGTTTATGAACGTATGGGAAGTTCTGTACAGAGCTAATCCTGTTCATTCATGCTGTGCAGCTGAGGCTGCAGAGAAAGGGACTGATGAATCTGTCCTTAGTCCCTTTCTTTGTCTAAAAAGTGAGACATCAGGGGTCTGTTTAGTCCTCTGACTTGTGTCTTTTTTCAACCTGACTAACTATGTAACTATGTAACTCCTTCACCCCCGCTAACCGAAAATAATTCTGCACTGGCAACCGTCTATGCTGCAAAGCAGACATTTTCCCTTGTAGCACACACACTGGCAGTGACTCTGCCTATCCCTAGACAGACCTCGCCTGCGCTCTGGCTCCCATACCCCGAGTTAACTCTTTCACTGTCACCTCTTGGAAATACTCCTGCACTGGCAGCTGTTCCTACTGTAGAGCAGACATTCCCCACTGTGACACTGCTCTTCTCCATACCAATTGCCTCTCCGCAATCCACCAAACACCAGCAACAACACTGACAGTCTTTTCCAAAACTGGTAGCAAACGCTTCGATGTCTGTAGGAAAAATCCAGAACCGAGCCTCCATATGTAGCGCTTACTCCCGAAGGAGCCTCTCGAAATTTGCCCAGGTTCTTTCCCAGTGGACTGATCCTCTCTAGGAAAAGACCCAGAAGTCAGTGTGCTCAGAGAATTTATACAGACTCCCAGCATGGCCTTACTCATTGGGATTGGCTAGGGCTGCATAAATATTCATACTGCCATCTGCATGGCTCCCCACCTATGTTCCAGAGAGTTCTACCAGCTCTCTGGAAAGCAATGGGGGTAAACAGACTAGCAGCAACTGAGACCACTTGACTGACCTAATTAATCAGCTACACTGGCTACAGTCAGCAGTACAAATTTTCCCTGACACTAATAATTACAGGCACACTGGATACAGGATTCTCTGCATATCGCATAGAAGTCTATGGGCTTGCTTTTCTTTAGCTATCCCCCTGCTGGCTGGAGGAGTATGGTGCAGAACGACTTCAGTATCAGTATCTCAGTAGAAAGAGAGAAGAATAAAGGGCAATGTTTTTTCTATACATACTCTAATGTATTCGTTTTTACTTCTCTTGTATAACTAACAGTCAGACCGTGTCAGGAGAACTTACCACAGCTTCAGTGTTACAGTCAGAGGTTATCAATGGACGGTAAATGGTCATCTCTGATGTTCCACCTACAACCTCCCTTACTGCCCAACAATTGGTGGCGGCGCTGTTCAGCCTTATATCGGATGTATTATAACCATTTGCTTCCAACCAACATTTTCACACTTGTATATTGAAATATGCTCCAGTACAAGTAACATTTACAGGTGGAGGGCTTCCTGAAAAAAGAGTAAATTCAATTAGCATTTCTGAGATGAGAAGGTGACAGTGACGTGATTGATGTACATTTTACACTATAGGGATTTTCTATATATACCAACTTTAGGGTGGCAAGCGGGACCAGGAACTAGGAAGAAAGCTGCCATAGAGTCAAAGAGATAAAGCCAATTGGTGGTAAGTGTAGTGCCCCCTTACATTGATGGTTATTGTAGTCCCCCCTGACAATGATGGTCAATGTCAGTGAAGTCCCCCTTTCATTGATGGCCAGTGTAGTTCTCCTTGACACCCTCCTTGGTGGTAAGTGTAGTGCCTGCTTACATTGATGATCAGTGTAGTGCCCCCTTACATTGATGATCAGTGTAGTGCCCCCTTACATTGATGGTCAGTGTAGTGCCCCCTTACATTGATGATCAGTGTAGTGCCCCTTACATTGATGACCAGTGTAGTGCCCCCTTACATTGGAGATCAGTGTAGTGCCTCCTTACATTAGTGATCAATGTAGTGCCCCCTTTACATTGATGATCAGTGTAGTGCCCCCTTACATTGGTGATCAGTGTAGTGCCCCCTTACATTGATGATCAGTGTAGTGCTCCCTTACATTGATGATCAGTGTAGTGCCTCCTTACATTGGTGATCAGTGTAGTGCCCCCTTACATTGATGGTCAGTGTAGTGCCTCCTTACATTGATGATCAGTGTAGTGCCTCCTTACATTGGTGATCAGTGTAGTGCCCCCTTACATTAATGGTCAGTGTAGTGCCCCCTTACATTGATGATCAGTGTAGTGCCCCTTACATTGATGATCAGTGTAGTGCCTCCTTACATTGGTGATCAGTGTAGTGCCCCTTACATTGATGATCAGTGTAGTGCCTCCTTACATTGATGGTCAGTGTAGTGCCTCCTTTACATTGATGATCAGTGTAGTGCCTCCTTACATTGGTGATCAGTGTAGTGCCCCTTACATTGATGATTAGTGTAGTGCCTCCTTACATTGATGGTCAGTGTAGTGCCCCCTTTACATTGATGATCAGTGTAGTGCCTCCTTACATTGGTGATCAGTGTAGTGCCCCCTTACATTAATGGTCAGTGTAGTGCCCCCTTACATTGATGATCAGTGTAGTGCCCCTTACATTGATGATCAGTGTAGTGCCTCCTTACATTGGTGATCAGTGTAGTGCCCCTTACATTGATGGTCAGTGTAGTGCCTCCTTTACATTGATGATCAGTGTAGTGCCTCCTTACATTGGTGATCAGTGTAGTGCCCCTTACATTGATGATCAGTGTAGTGCCTCCTTACATTGATGGTCAGTGTAGTGCCCCCTTTACATTGATGATCAGTGTAGTGCCCCCCTTACATTGATGATCAGTGTAGTGCCCCCTTACATTGATGATCAGTGTAGTGCCCCCTTACATTGATGATCAGTGTAGTGCCCCTTACATTGGTGATCAGTGTAGTGCCCCTTACATTGGTGATCAGTGTAGTGCCCCTTACATTGATGATCAGTGTAGTGCCTCCTTACATTGATGGTCAGTGTAGTGCCTCCTTACATTGATGATCAGTGTAGTGCCCCTTACATTGATGATCAGTGTAGTGCCTCCTTACCAGTGTTGTAAGTAACGCGATTAAAGTAAACAGCGTTACGTAACGCCGTTACTTTAAAGGGTAACGAGTAATCTAACTGATTACTCTTCCCCTCGCGGTAACGCCGTTCCCATTACTGGGGCGGCGTTACCGCAATTACTCGCCGCGATCCGCGGAGCCGTCCGCGGCCTCGGCCTTAGGAAAGGCCGCGGCTTCGGCCTAGCCCCGGAGCGGCGGCCATCTTGGTGCACCCATCGGCCGTTTACAATGTGATTGCTCCATCAAATGACGGAGCGATCACTTGTAAACAAACCGGCGTCAACATGACGCCGGTTCCTCTCTCCCCTCTGTGTACAGATCTGTACAGTGAAGGGGGGAGATCGGATGCCTGCCAATACTCTGCCAATACTCTGCCAATACTCTGCCAATACTCTGCCAACACCCAGCCATACCCAGCCATACCCAGCCATACTCTGCAATACCCCGTAATACCCATCCATACTCTGCCATACCCAGCCATACTCTGCAATACCCCGTAATACCTAGCTATACTCTGCAATACTCTGCCATACCCAGCCATACTCTGCAATACCCCGTAATACCCATCCATACTCTGCCATACCCAGCCATACTCTGCAATACCCCGTAATACCCAGCCATACTCTGCAATACTCGGTAATACCCAGCCATACTCTGCAATACTCGGTAATACCCAGCCATACTCTGCAATACTCGGTCATACTCAGCCATACTCTGCAATACTCTGCAATACTCGGTAATACCCAGCCATACTCTGCAATACTCGGTAATACCCAGCCATACTCTGCAATACTCGGTAATGCCCAGCCATACTCTGCAATACTCGGTAATACCCAGCCATACTCTGCAATACTCGGTAATACCCAGCCATACTCTGCAATACTCGGTAATACCCAGCCAATACTCTGCAATACTCGGCAATACTCTGCAATACTCGGTAATACCCAGCCATACTCTGCAATACTCTGCAATACTCGGTAATACCCAGCCATACTCTGCAATACTCGGTAATACCCAGCCATACTCTGCAATACTCTGCAATACTCGGTAATACCCAGCCATACTCTGCAATACTCTGCAATACTCGGTAATACCCAGCCACTACTCTGCAATACTCGGCAATACTCTGCAATACTCTGTAATACCCAGCCATACTCTGCAATACTCTGCAATACTCGGTAATACCCTGCCATACTCTGCAATACTCTGAAATACCCAGCCATACTCTGCAATACTCTGCAATACTCGTAATACCCAGCCATACTCTGCAATACTCGGTAATACCCTGCCAATACTCTGCAACACCCTGCCAATACTCTGTAACACCCTGCCATACTCTGCAACACCCTGCCATACTCTGCAACACTCGGTAATACCCAGCCATACTCTGCAATACACTTTAATACCCAGCCATACTCAGCGATATCCAGCCGTACCCAGCCATGCTCAGCCGTACCCAGCCATACTCAGCCAATATTACAGTTGAGGCGATGACGTGGATATTACAGTGGGTGAGATTATGGATATTACAGTGGGGGCTTTATGGTGGTGGAATTTTTACAGGTTTTTGTAAATTCAATTATTATTTGCTGATCCGAAAAATGATCCGATCCGTGACTCTGATCCAAGCAACGATCCGATCCGTGAGTTTGGGGGGGACAGATGTACAGAGGTGGAACAGATATATATGTGTGTGGGGGGGGACAGACGTGTAGTGGGGTACAGAGGGGGAACAGATATACATGTGTGGGGGGGACAGATGTGTAGTGGGGTACAGAGGGGAAACAGATATATGTGTTGGGGGGGAACGGACGTGCAGGGGGGTGCAGAGGGGAAATAGATGTGCAGGGGGGAACGCACCCCTTGCTTACAGTAATACTAGACCCGCCCCTAAGAATATAAAAAAAGAAATCACAGTTACTTTTCTGAGTAACTAATTACTTTTCCAATGTAGTAACTGAGTTACTAACTCAATTACTTTTTTGGGAGAAGTAATTTGTAATGTAACTAATTACTTTTTTAAAGTAAGATGACCAACACTGCTCCTTACATTGATGATCAGTGTAGTGCCCCCTTACATTGGTGGTCAGTGTAGTGCCCCCTTTACATTGATGATCAGTGTAGTCCCCCCTACATTGGTGATTAGTGTTGTCCCCCTTACATAGGTGATCAGTGTAGTCCCCTCTACATTGGTGATCAGTGTAGTCCCCACTTACATTGGTGATCAGTGTAGTCCCCCCTTACATTGGTGATCAGTGTAGTGCCCCCTTACATTGGTGGTCAGTGTAGTGCCCCCTTTACATTGATGATCAGTGTAGTGCCCCCTTACATTGATGATCAGAGTAGTGCCCCCTTACATTGGTGATTAGTGTAGTGCCCCCTTACATTGATGATCAGTGTAGTGCCCCCTTACATTGATGATCAGTGTAGTGCCCCTCGTACATTGATGATCAGTGTAGGACCCCTTACATTGATGATCAGTGTAGTGCCCCTTTACATTGGTGATTAGTGTAGTGCCCCCTTACATTGATGATCAGTGTAGTGCCCCCTTACATTGATGATCAGTGTAGTGCCCCCTTACATTGATAATCAGTGTAGGACCCCCTTACATTGGTGATTAGTGTAGTGCCCCCTTACATTGATGATCAGTGTAGTGCCCCCTTACATTGGTGATTAGTGTAGTCCCCCTTACATAGGTGATCAGTGTAGTCACCCTACATTGGTGAACAGTGTAGTCCCCCCTTACATTGATGATCAGTGTAGGACCCCCCTACATTGGTGATTAGTGTAGTCCCCCTTACATAGGTGATCAGTGTAGTCCCCCTACATTGGTGATCAGTGTAGTCCCCCCTTACATTGGTGATCAGTGTAGTGCCCCCTTACATTGATGATCAGAGTAGTGCCCCCTTACATTGGTGATTAGTGTAGTGCCCCCTTACATTGATGATCAGTGTAGTGCCCCCTTACATTGATGGTCAGTGTAGTGCCCCCTTACATTGATGATCAGAGTAGTGCCCCCTTACATTGGTGATTAGTGTAGTGCCCCCTTACATTGATGATCAGTGTAGTGCCCCCTTACATTGATGGTCAGTGTAGTGCCCCTTACATTGATGTGTGTTACATGCACGTCATATAGTTTATGGGAAAATGCAATTATTGGTTTTAAATGGTAAAGAGATCCATCCTGACCATTGTATTATATCATATCATACCTGTGTCTGTATAGAGAGTTGTATTGCACTGGCAGGTAGTAGTACTATTGTCACAATACTCATCATCAGCACAGGTAGCATTTTCACAGGATGCAAGCACTGGAGAGACAGAAAAACACAATAAAGTCCATTCTTCTGGATTTCTTATACAATATTCACATTCACTGTAGGGAGAAATAATTGTGTAGTGATCACCGTAGAAGTTAAAGTGTTTGTAATCCCTGACAATAATCCCCAATAATGGACAATTTGCTGCCTGTTTGGTCTGTTAAATATACGGGACACAGAATAATAAAATGCTTCAAATGGGTCTCCAGATCATGGGGCGCTCTGATTGTGGCTTCACAGAGCTGATGTCACCAGGAGCCCATCCTACCTCCTAATCATTGGTAATCAACCATCAGCTGTCAGTGACGGCTTGGTCACAGTACTGGGGACACAGTCAAAGCGCTCCCCACAACATGACTTGCATGTATACCTGTGGGGGCTGAATTATAAGGTCCACCTGTCCTGCCCCCACATGCACCCCAAGCACACCCACGTGTGTGACAATAGCAAATGAATATCCTATGGGCCACCTAGGTGGTAGCACCCGTGATGCCGAGGAGGAGGAGATGCAGGGGAAGCCGCCACCCGCCTTTCCGGAGGAGCTGGGGTAAGTGCACGGCGGGTGACCGAATGACTGGGGGGGTGGCTGTGGTGCATTTTTTGCCGCCCTCCCCTAAAAAAATATACCACCAGCCCTGACACCAGGTTAGGTGTCAGGGCTGGGCTCAGCCCTTCCTTCTCTGAGCTGGCCGTTCAGCTGTCGGCTAATTGCCAGCTCCCTTCTCTCTCCACAGTTACTCTCCTGCGTTGCTGTTTAAAGACTGGCTTTGCTGACATCCCTTCTGGCTCCAGATCCAGCTTGCTATTCCACTACTTCCCTGACTTCTGGCTTGGCTGACTATCCATTCTAGTTACTGAACTCTGGCTATGTTTTGACTACATTTGTTCTTTTTACTTTTATGAATAAACAAGTGTGATTTAACTGTACTTCTGTCTTGGTATGATTTCATGGTTTCTGACATCAGGTGAGAGGTGTCAGACAGAACAGGAAGTGAGGGAAAATCCCCCAAAAGGGAACAAAGACAGCAGTTAATACTGGACAGACGATTTAACCCTTTCCCTACATTATCCAAAACAAAAAACAAAAAATGTTTTGTCTGAAGTTGGGTTTTAATAAATGTGACTGAAGAATCACAGAAAATTACTGTAACAAAACTGTGACCATGAGATGACTTACCTGCATCCAAAAAGTTTCCAGTGTTTCCTGCAACTGGCTGGATGGTCAGTGATCTGGATTGAAAGCCGCAGGTCTGTAAGGAAATAAAAGTAGTTCAACAGAAATACCAGACAAGTGAAATTGATTAAGAAACTGCAAATTGTATCCAAAAAATACCCCAGCTATGCTAAAGTCACAATGTCCCCTTCATGTTCCTCTATCTGTGTTATCCTGACAATGGAAACAGTGGAGAATGCGGGCACACCAGGTTCTTATAGCACTCCAATTGTGAGACTTCCCTGGAATAGTTTACATTCCCCCTCCACATTGGTTTCAGTCTCTCTAAGCCATATTCCCCAATCACCTATTTATCCTATGGAAAACATTTGGGAGATATGGGACAATATTTAAAAAGTATTACATTTTGTATTTGTATTATTGTAAAGAGTATTTATTCTACATTGTATTGAGTCAGCATGACACCATCGTGCTGATAGCGTGAAGGAAAAAAAAAGCCGGAAACCACCTTCTGTTTCACTGAGGATGACATGATCGCCAGCCACCTCCTCCCAGCCACGTACAAGTCCACTGGCTTGTTGGGACTGTACATCATCCCTAAAAGACTGCTGCTGCTGATGCTGAGTGCCAGGCTCCACCTCCATGCTCACACAATCCTCCTCCTCCTCCTCCTCCTCCTCCTCCTCATCCTCTTCCTGTGTGATGGGTGGGACAGAAGGAACACTGTCCGGATAAAGGGGGCCTTGAGAGGCAAGGAAGTCCTCCTCTTCCTGCCTCTGTTCTGCCTCAAGTGCCCTGTCCATTATCCCACGCAGCGTATGCTCCAACAGGTGGACAAGAGGACAGTGTCACTGATGCATGCACTGTCACTGCTCACCATCCTCGTGGCCTCCTCAAATGGTGAGAGGACAGTGCATGCATCCCTGATCATGCTCCACTGACGTGGGGAAAAAAAACCAAGCTCCCCTGACCCTGTCCTGGTGCCGTAGTCGCAAAGGTACTCATTGATGGCCTCTGCTGCGTGTGCAGTCGCTGCAGCATGGCCAACGTTGAGTTCCACCTGGTGGGCATGTCAGATATTAGGCGGTTCTTGGGCAGGTTCAGCTCCTTTTGCAGCTCAGTCAGCCGAGCACTGGCATTATGATCGGCGGAAATGGGACTTTCCTGGCCTGCCTCAGACATCCTGTAAGCCTGGGAACCTGCCCAAGAACCGCTGCACCACCAGGTTGAGGACGTGAGCCATGCAGGGCACATGGGTGAGCTGCCCCTGTCGCAGGGCGGAGAGGAGGTTGGTGCCATTGTCAGAAACGACCATTCCTGGCTTAAGCTGACGTGGCGTCAACCACCTCTCGGCCTGCCCCTGCAGAGCTGCCAGAACCTCTGGCCCAGTGTGGCTCCTGTCCCCCAAACACACCAGCGCAAGCCCGGCATGGCATCTTTTTGCCTGCGTACTCGCGTAGCCCCTTGTACGCCACCTTCTGTTTACTTCGGTGATCAGCTGCTATTGACTGACAGCTAATCATGTGGTAAAGGGCCCACTGTGATTGGCCCTTTACCATGCTCTGTGATCAGCCAAGTCCTAAGGACTTGGCGATCACAGACCTCGCTGTGCACGAGAATGGGAGGATGTCCATGTGTCCCATGGCCACGTGCTGATGACGATGCACGACCACGTCCACGTCCACGGCCACGTCCACTAGAAACAGAGCCTGCCTGCCCTGTGTTCTTGGCTCTGCACGCTCTGCCTCCCCTTGGCGGTCTTCCAGCCATTGTAGTCGGTAGTCCTGTGGGTGCTGCTGAGAAGAAAATATAGGAGCTCTGTGTGATGCCACTAACACACTAGAAGTCCTATAGGTGCTTCTGCAAAGAAAATATAGGAGCTCTGTGTGATGCCACTAACACACTAGAAGTCCTGTGGGTGCTGCTGAGAAGAAAATATAGGAGCTCTGTGTGATGCCACTAACACACTAGAAGTCCTATGGGTGCTTATGCAAAGAAAAAATAGGAGCTCTGTGTGATGCCACTAACACACTAGAAGTCCTGTGGGTGCTGCTGAGAAGAAAATATAGGAGCTCTGTGTGATGCCACTAACACACTAGAAGTCCTATGGGTGCTTCTGCAAAGAAAAAATAGGAGCTCTGTGTGATGCCACTAACACACTAGAAGTCCTGTGGGTGCTGCTGAGAAGAAAATATAGGAGCTCTGTGTGATGCCACTAACACACTAGAAGTCCTATGGGTGCTTCTGCAAAGAAAATAGAGGAGCTCTGTGTGATGCCACTAACACACTAGAAGTCCTGTGGGTGCTTCTGCAAAGAAAATAGAGGAGCTCTGTGTGATGCCACTAACACACTAGAAGTCCTGTGGGTGCTGCTGAGAAGAATATATAGGAGCTCTGTGTGATGCCACTAACACACTAGAAGTCCTATGGGTGCTTCTGCAAAGAAAATAGAGGAGCTCTGTGTGATGCCACTAACACACTAGAAGTCCTGTGGGTGCTTCTGCAAAGAAAATAGAGGAGCTCTGTGTGATGCCACTAACACACTAGAAGTCCTATAGGTGCTTCTGCAAAGAAAATATAGGAGCTCTGTGTGATGCCACTAACACACTAGAAGTCCTGTGGGTGCTGCTGAGAAGAATATATAGGAGCTCTGTGTGATGCCACTAACACACTAGAAGTCCTATGGGTGCTTCTGCAAAGAAAATAGAGGAGCTCTGTGTGATGCCACTAACACACTAGAAGTCCTGTGGGTGCTTCTGCAAAGAAAATAGAGGAGCTCTGTGTGATGCCACTAACACACTAGAAGTCCTGTGGGTGCTTCTGCAAAGAAAATAGAGGAGCTCTGTGTGATGCCACTAACACACTAGAAGTCCTGTGGGTGCTGCTGAGAAGAATATATAGGAGCTCTGTGTGATGCCACTAACACACTAGAAGTCCTATGGGTGCTTCTGCAAAGAAAATAGAGGAGCTCTGTGTGATGCCACTAACACACTAGAAGTCCTGTGGGTGCTTCTGCAAAGAAAATAGAGGAGCTCTGTGTGATGCCACTAACACACTAGAAGTCCTGTGGGTGCTGCTGAGAAGAATATATAGGAGCTCTGTGTGATGCCACTAACACACTAGAAGTCCTATGGGTGCTTCTGCAAAGAAAATAGAGGAGCTCTGTGTGATGCCACTAACACACTAGAAGTCCTGTGGGTGCTTCTGCAAAGAAAATAGAGGAGCTCTGTGTGATGCCACTAACACACTAGAAGTCCTATAGGTGCTTCTGCAAAGAAAATATAGGAGCTCTGTGTGATGCCACTAACACACTAGAAGTCCTGTGGGTGCTGCTGAGAAGAATATATAGGAGCTCTGTGTGATGCCACTAACACACTAGAAGTCCTATGGGTGCTTCTGCAAAGAAAATAGAGGAGCTCTGTGTGATGCCACTAACACACTAGAAGTCCTGTGGGTGCTTCTGCAAAGAAAATAGAGGAGCTCTGTGTGATGCCACTAACACACTAGAAGTCCTGTGGGTGCTTCTGCAAAGAAAATAGAGGAGCTCTGTGTGATGCCACTAACACACTAGAAGTCCTGTGGGTGCTGCTGAGAAGAATATATAGGAGCTCTGTGTGATGCCACTAACACACTAGAAGTCCTATGGGTGCTTCTGCAAAGAAAATAGAGGAGCTCTGTGTGATGCCACTAACACACTAGAAGTCCTGTGGGTGCTTCTGCAAAGAAAATAGAGGAGCTCTGTGTGATGCCACTAACACACTAGAAGTCCTGTGGGTGCTTATGCAAAGAAAATAGAGGAGCTCTGTGTGATGCCACTAACACACTAGAAGTCCTGTGGGTGCTTCTGCAAAGAAAATAGAGGAGCTCTGTGTGATGCCACTAACACACTAGAAGTCCTGTGGGTGCTTATGCAAAGAAAATAGAGGAGCTCTGTGTGATGCCACTAACACACTAGAAGTCCTGTGGGTGCTTCTGCAAAGAAAATAGAGGAGCTCTGTGTGATGCCACTAACACACTAGAAGTCCTGTGGGTGCTGCTGAGAAGAATATATAGGAGCTCTGTGTGATGCCACTAACACACTAGAAGTCCTATGGGTGCTTCTGCAAAGAAAATAGAGGAGCTCTGTGTGATGCCACTAACACACTAGAAGTCCTGTGGGTGCTTCTGCAAAGAAAATAGAGGAGCTCTGTGTGATGCCACTAACACACTAGAAGTCCTGTGGGTGCTTATGCAAAGAAAATAGAGGAGCTCTGTGTGATGGGACTAACACACTTCAAGTCCTATAGGTGCTTCTGGGAAGAAAATATAGCTCTGTGTGTGTGATGGGACTAACACACTTCAAGTCCTATAGGTGCTTCTGGGAAGAAAATATAGCTCTGTGTGTGTGATGGGACTAACACACTTCAAGTCCTATAGGTGCTTCTGGGAAGAAAATATAGCTCTGTGTGTGTAATGGGACTAACACACTTCAAGTCCTATAGGTGCTTCTGGGAAGAAAATATAGCTCTGTGTGTGTAATGGGACTAACACACTTCAAGTCCTATAGGTGCTTCTGGGAAGAAAATATAGCTCTGTGTGTGTAATGGGACTAACACACTTCAAGTCCTATAGGTGCTTCTGGGAAGAAAATATAGCTCTGTGTGTGTAATGGGACTAACACACTTCAAGTCCTATAGGTGCTTCTGGGAAGAAAATATAGCTCTGTGTGTGTAATGGGACTAACACACTTCAAGTCCTATAGGTGCCTCTGGGAACAAAATATAGGAGCTCTGCCTGCCTGCCACGAACACACTACAAGTCCTATAGGTGCTTCTGGTAACAAAATATAGGAGCTCTGCCTGCCTGCCACTAACACACTACAAGTCCTATAGGTGCTTCTGGGAAGAAAATATAGCTCTGTGTGTGTAATGGGACTAACACACTTCAAGTCCTATAGGTGCTTCTGGGAAGAAAATATAGCTCTGTGTGTGTAATGGGACTAACACACTTCAAGTCCTATAGGTGCTTCTGGGAAGAAAATATAGCTCTGTGTGTGTAATGGGACTAACACACTTCAAGTCCTATAGGTGCTTCTGGGAAGAAAATATAGCTCTGTGTGTGTGATGGGACTAACACACTTCAAGTCCTATAGGTGCTTCTGGGAAGAAAATATAGCTCTGTGTGTGTAATGGGACTAACACACTTCAAGTCCTATAGGTGCTTCTGGGAACAAAATATAGCTCTGTGTGTGTGATGGGACTAACACACTTCAAGTCCTATAGGTGCTTCTGGGAAGAAAATATAGCTCTGTGTGTGTAATGGGACTAACACACTTCAAGTCCTATAGGTGCTTCTGGGAAGAAAATATAGCTCTGTGTGTGTAATGGGACTAACACACTTCAAGTCCTATAGGTGCTTCTGGGAACAAAGTATAGCTCTTTGTGTGTAATGGGACTAACACACTTCAAGTCCTATAGGTGCTTCTGGGAAGAAAATATAGCTCTGTGTGTGTGATGGGACTAACACACTTCAAGTCCTATAGGTGCTTCTGGGAAGAAAATATAGCTCTGTGTGTGTGATGGGACTAACACACTTCAAGTCCTATAGGTGCTTCTGGGAAGAAAATATAGCTCTGTGTGTGTGATGGGACTAACACACTTCAAGTCCTATAGGTGCTTCTGGGAAGAAAATATAGCTCTGTGTGTGTAATGGGACTAACACACTTCAAGTCCTATAGGTGCTTCTGGGAAGAAAATATAGCTCTGTGTGTGTAATGGGACTAACACACTTCAAGTCCTATAGGTGCTTCTGGGAAGAAAATATAGCTCTGTGTGTGTAATGGGACTAACACACTTCAAGTCCTATAGGTGCCTCTGGGAACAAAATATAGCTCTGTGTGTGTAATGGGACTAACACACTTCAAGTCCTATAGGTGCCTCTGGGAACAAAATATAGGAGCTCTGCCTGCCTGCCACGAACACACTACAAGTCCTATAGGTGCTTCTGGTAACAAAATATAGGAGCTCTGCCTGCCTGCCACTAACACACTACAAGTCCTATAGGTGCTTCTGGTAACAAAATATAGGAGCTCTGCCTGCCTGTCACTAACACACTACAAGTCCTATAGGTGCTTCTGGTAACAAAATATAGGAGCTCTCTGCCTGCCTGCCACTAACACACTACAAGTCCTATAGGTGCTTCTGGTAACAAAATATAGGAGCTCTGCCTGCCTGTCACTAACACACTACAAGTCCTATAGGTGCTTCTGGTAACAAAATATAGGAGCTCTGCCTGCCTGCCACGAACACACTACAAGTCCTATAGGTGCTTCTGGTAACAAAATATAGGAGCTCTGCCTGCCTGCCACGAACACACTACAAGTCCTATAGGTGCTTCTGGTAACAAAATATAGGAGCTCTGCCTGCCTGCCACGAGCACACTACAAGCCCCTCTTTGTCAATCAATCTTTGTAACTGAATCTATCTAACTCAATCTCTGCAAGTGAATCTCTCTATCTATCTAAATGCAGCAGAGTGTCACAGAAACAGCCTGCTCAATCTGCGCCGGAACAGCATGTGACCGGCGCAGACGGCGTGGCGGCGTTTTATAGGGGGGGGGGCGTGTACTACAGCCCCTGAGCTGTAAAGGGCCCACTGTGATTGGCCCTTTACCATGCTCTGTGATCAGCCGAGTCCCAAGGACTTGGCGATCACAGACCTCGCTGCGCACGAGAATGGGAGGATGTCCATGTTGAGGAGGGTTGAGGAGTGCGCTGCATACAGAGTGCAGAGTTCAGGGGTACGCTATGTACAGAATGCAGGGTTGAGGAGTGCGCTACATACAGAATGCAGGGTTAAGGGGTACGCTATGTACAAAGAGTAAAGTTCAGGGATGCGCTATGTACAGAGTGTAGTGTTCAGGGGTGTGCTATGTACAGAGTGTAGAGTTCAGGGGTGTACTATGTACAGAGTGTAGAGTTCAGGGGTGTAGAGCACAGGGGTGTACTATGTACAGAGTGTAGAGTTCAGGGGTGTACTATGTACAGAGTGTAGAGTTCAGGGCTGTACTATGTACAGAGTGTAGAGTTCAGGGGTGTGCTATGTACAGAGTGTAGAGTTCAGGGGTGCGCTATCTACATAGTGAGTTCAGGGGTGTGCTGTTTACAGAGTGCAGAGTTCAGGGGTGCCCTATGTACAGAGTGCAGTGTTCAGGGGTGCGCTATTTACAGAGTGCAGAGTTTAGGGGTGTGCTATGTACAGAGTGCAGAGTTTAGGGGTGTGCTATGTACAGAGTGCAGAGTTCAGGGGTGCGCTATGTACAGAGTGCAGAGTTGAGGAGTGCGCTACATACAGAGTGCAGAGTTCATACAAAGTGCATGTTTAGAGATGTGTTATGCACACAGTGCATGGTTCTGCTCTCTTTCACAAGCTGTCCACATCTCACTTCCACCCCTCCTCGGCTGTGACTTCTGCACCATTTTCCCCATCCACCACCTCTACACACATCTCCCTCCAGAGCATTTATCTCTTCCTCCACTCCCAAAAGCTTCTTTGCATCTTCCCTACCCGGCCTGGCTCTTGCACCTCCTGGCAGTGTAGGTGGCTCCGCCTCTCTCTCTCACTTGCGGGAAGATCATTGGTGCAGGACAGCCAGGCATCTGTTGGAGCCACTGAAAGGAAAGTTGTCCTTGTAAACACCGAAGGCTTCTATGTTTACAAGTGACCAGTGGCGGAATTTTAGGGGTCGCTGCGATCGCCATGGCGACCGGGCCCTTTGCTGTAGGGGGCCCTGGGGCCCCCTGTACTCTTCGCTAGGAGGGGCGGCTGAGAGGAGCTCCCCGATCGCTGATTCTAAACTGTAATCGGCGCTGTGTGCAGGGAGCTCCTCACATTAGGCTAAAGTGAAAGCACAGTGTGTGCTGTGCTCTTTGTCTCCCCCTACAGTGCAGTACCCGGCAGGAAGAGACAAGGTAAGAGGACTGCCGTGTTTTTTTTTTTTTTTATATATAAGTCTATCTACTGTATGTGTGTGCATCATACATGTGTGTGTGTGTGTGTGCATGATGTATGTGTGTGTCTGTGTATGCATGTGTGTGCAATGCATGATGCATGTATGTGTGTGTCTGTGCATGATGTATGTGTGTGTCTGTGCATGATGCATGTGTGTGTGCGCACGCATGTATGTCTGTGTGTGTGCATGATGCATGCATGTATGTCTGTCTGTGTGTGTGTGTGTGTGCGTGCATATATGTATGTGTGTGCATGTATCTGAGAGTGCATGTATGTTAATGTGCATGTGTTTATCAGTGGCGGTGCGTCCAAAAGGGCGCAAGGTGCCACCCCCTCTCTCCAGCCATTCCCTCTATGAAAAATGGACAGATTCATGCATAGCATGATTCTATCCATGGCCAATCATCAGCCAGAAATGCACTGCGACTGGCGCAGTGCATTGCGGACCGTCCGCATCACACGAATTTGATGCGCACGGCCCTCAGAGTTCTGCCCTCGGCGAGCGGACGAACGGCCGATGTTCGATTCGAACATGGGTTTGAATCGAACACCGGGCCCATCCCTATTAGGGAGGAGATTAGGTTTGGACCCAAGCACACCCCTAGTCCATATAGACTGCTCACTGACCTTTCATTTTTAAAGAAATGACTGAAGCCGCTTTAAAGAAGAAGTAAACCTTGATGGGTTTTCTTTCCTCTTTTGTTCCCTGCAAAGTAAAACCATAATGGGCTAGTATGCATTGCATACTAGCCCATTATGTGCCACTTAACTGCAAACCAAGCCTGCACTGTCCCCGATGTCCCCACTGGTGGCATAGTTTATCTTGACAGGGCTGGGTTCAGCCCTTCCTTCTCTGAGCTGGCCGCTCTGCTGTCGGCTAATTGCCAGCTGCTATCTCTCCACAGTGACTCACCTGTTGATGATATCCTGCTCGTCAGCCCTGCCTACTTAAGCCCAGAGGATCTCTGCCTTCGCCTTGGTCAACATCACAGAAACGCTCTCCTGCATTCCTGTTAAAAGACTTGTTTGGCTGACATCCCTTCTGGCTCCAGATCCTGCTTGTTGTTCTACTACGCTCATCTCCAGCTCCCTGATATTTTGGCTTGTCTGACTATCCGTTCCGGTTCCTGAACTCTGCCTATTTACTTTTATTATTAAACAAGTGTGATTTAACTGTACTTCTGTCTCGGTCTGATTTCATGGTTTCTGACACATCTATACCCCTCTTCCTTCTGGGGGCTGTGGACTCCGGCTCTGTGACTGGCCGGAGTCGCGTGACGTCACTCCAGCGTGACGGTCACAGCACGGACCCTTTAAAAATGGCACTTTCTTCAATGCGGATGCGCCAATGTTATTTTCTATTTTGTTCTGTTTTACTCTATTATATTATATTCTTTTCTATTCTATTCCTTTATTTTTTCTATTCTATTTTATTCTCTTTGGAAAATTAGAAAACCATTCGAATTCGAAAACATTTCAAATTTGAATTTTAAAACTTTATAAAATTGATTATAAAAAATATTCAAATCAATTCTGATTTCGCTTGAATTTATTTTTTTCGTTATTTCGGATTTGTTTAAATTTGGTACTACTGTAATTTAGAAATTCGTAAACATCCGAATTCCCAAAAAAACGAAAAGTTGTCCAAATTTTTATTTGAAACGAAATGAACCGCACATGTCTACTGAAAACTCTCTATGTTTATGGTGAGTCTTACCGTCACACAATCAGTAGTGCAGAGTGAAAGATCGGCAAAGAGATAGACGGTGTTAGAATTGGAGATCTGGAAGACTTTCATAGGAAATCGAGATTCAGTGCCAACTCCATTCATGTCCACTGTTAGCTGGTCAGCAGGTACATCACTAGATGGGCACCTGGATACAGAAACCATTCATTAGTTTTCAGTTACTGTAAACTAAAGATTCGAACACAATACTGGCACATACTATTAGAGCTGAACAATATATGGCGTGTGTTCATTATACAGTATTTAAAATATTCAGTACTGTGCAAAAGTTTTAGGCAGGTGTAAAGAAATGCTGTAAAGTAAGAATGCTTTCAAAAATAAATATTTTAATGGTTTATTTTTATCAAGTTACACAATGCACAGCCCGCTTGTTGGGTGGGTGCAGCGTGGTGCAGCAGGCAGCAGGGCCGGTACAAGGCAGGGGTGGAAGGGGCGGATGCCCTGGGCAGGACAATTTGCTGGTGGGGGGGCGTGCAGGTGAAGTGCAGCAGTGTGCTTCACAACTGTGTGTGTGACTGTATACAATAGCCGCCAGCGCAGCTAATCAGGGCCGATCCATCATCCTGGACGGATGCCACGAGCAAAGGCAGAGGGGGAGGGGCGCTGAAGCCCAGTTGCCGCGGACCCCCCTGCCGCATGCTCTCCCTGCCGGGAAATGATAGGAGCGGCGAGCGGGTGCGAGGTGGAGAAACAGGTTGCATCTGGCAGGAGGTGAAGGTGGCAAGTGACACGTGGCATCTGTCAGGAGATGGCGGTGGCAAGTGACACGTGGCATCTGGCAGGAGGTGACGGTGGCAAGTGACACATTGCATCTGGCAGGAGGTGACGTGGCAAGTGACACGTGGCATCTGGCAGGAGGTGATGGTGGCAAGTGACACGTGCCATCTGGCAGCAAGTGACGGTGGTAAGTGACACATGGCATCTGACAGAAGGAGACGTCAGCAAGTGACACGTGGCATCTGGCAGGAGGTGACGGTGGCAAGTTACACGTGGCATCTGGCAGGAGGTGACGTGGCAAGTGACATGTAGCATCTGGCAGGAGGTGACGGTGGCAAGTGGCATCTGGCAGGAGGTGATGGTGGCAAGTGACACGTGGCATCTGGCAGGAGGTGACGGTGGCAAGTGACACGTGCCATCTGGCAGCAGGTGACGGTGGTAAGTGACATGTGGCATCTGGCAGGAGGTGACGGTGGCAAGTGACACGTGGCATCTGGCAGGAGGTGATGGTGGCAAGTGGCATGTGGCATCTGGCAGGAGCTGATGGTGGAAGTGACACGTGGCATCTGTCAGGAGGTGACGGTGGCAAGTGACACGTGGCATCTGTCAGGAGGTGACGGTGGCAAGTGACACGTGGCATCTGGCAGGAGGTGACGTGGCAAGTGACACATGGCATATGGCAGGAGGTGACGGTGGTAAGTGACATGTGGCATCTGACAGCAGGTGACGTCGGCAAGTGACACGTGGCATCTGGCAGGAGGTGACGTGGCAAGTGACATGTGGCATCTGGCAGGAGGTGATGGTGGCAAGTGACATGTTGCATCTGGCAGCAGGTGATGTTGACAAGTACAATACAGTGCTCTTCACAGAGGGAATGTTTGCTTTTTCACAAGAAACATAGTTGATTCCCACTGACAGACTCTTTCTTTACACCGAGGGGGGGGGGGGGGCGCAGTTTTCATCTTCGCCCTGGGTACCAAATGACCTTGTCCCGGCACTGGCAGGCAGTAAACACTCAGGTTTCCGATTTTCAAAAAAACTTATTGAAACTCTAGGTCCACAGCACAAACAAGCCTAGCAGGAAGCTCACCCTCCCGGTGCCACATACAACTATGCAGCGAATGGACAGCAGACAGAAGACTCAGGGATGCCAACAGCATCTGCTAGACATGTGCAATTTGTTCCGTTCCAAATTAGTTTTTTAAGCGAATTTCAATAAATTCGTATTATCCGAATTAACACAAAACGGTTTAACAAATTTTTCCGAATATTCGTAAATTCAAATATTTTCGAAAATTCACAAAATTTGGAAATTTGCGGATTCGTAAATTCAAAAATTTGGAAATTCAGAGATTTGGAAATTTGGAGATCAAAAAACCCAAAAATCTGAAATAATAACTACCTAATAATAACTTGACTATTACTAACTAATAAATGATAGGTATTGGAATTTCCTTTCAGATTTTAGTGAACGTAGCGAATACGAATTTATCCGAAGTTATGAATTATCCGAAATAATGGATGCTGCATCTAAACAAATGGAACGTAAAAAATTAATAATAATAAATAACAATAATAATAAAAACATTTTATTATTATAATTTATTACTAATTCGTTCTGTTCAATTTCTTTAGATGCAGCATTCATTATTTCAGATAAATTCGTATTCATTACGTTCACTAACAGCCAAATTTGAAAGGAAATTCCAATACCTATAATTTAATAGTTAGTTATTATTAGTTAGTTATTCTTTTGAATTTTCACATTTTCTTTCTTATTTTTGGATTTTCATATTTACGAATTTTCAAATTTACGAATTTATGAATTTACCAATTTACAAATTTACGAATTGCGATCACAACGAATGACCCGAAAAATCAAAAAAAAAAGAAAACAAATTTGAAAGGAAATTCCAATGCCTATAATTTAATAGTTAGTCATTATTAGTTAGTTATTCTTTTAAATTTTCAAATTTTCTTTCTTATTTTTTAACTTTCGTATTTACGAATTTACAAATTTACGAATTGCGATCATAATGAATGACCCAACAAACGAAAAAACAAAACAAAAAATGAATGAAGCAAAAACTAAATTGAACAGCCAAATTTGAAAGGAAAGTCCAATACCTATAATTTAATAGTTAGTTATTATTAGTTAGTTGTTTGAATTTTCTTCCTTATTTTCGGATTTTCGAATTTACGAATTTTCAAATTTACGAATTGCGAGTATAAAGAATGACCCGAAAAACGAAAAAACAAAACAAAAAACGAATGAAACGAAAATGAACAAATTTTTTACATGTCTGGCATCTGCCACGAGGCGCAAAGTGTGGCCTGGTCTGTCTGACCCAAATGAGAAGCGTCCTGAAGCCTGGAGCAGATATCGCCAACCCAGCATTAAAAAAAAACAGTGCGGGGGTGCCCCTTAATCTATACCAGGCCCTTAGGGTCTGGTATGGATTTTGGGGGGACCCCACGCCATTTTTTATTACATTTTGGCATGGGGTTCCCCTTAAAATCCATACCAGACCCAAAATGTCTGGTATGGATTGGGGGGGACCCCCACGCCATTTTTTTCCACATTTTTGTTACTCTGGTAATGTTTTTGTTTTTTTCATTCAGCTGTCAATGGGGAAGCCTGACTCTGTTGTTAAGGACGTGGCGGCCAGCTTCCTGGCCTGCTCCTTAACAACCAGCTATTCACTGTGCCCTGATTAGGCAAAGCCTTGCACCCAATCAATGGTCAGGTGAATTGCTACAGCCAATCAGGGCTTAGAATGCACTGTGCAGGCAAACATCCCGCGAAAGAACCCCGCAAATTCAGGCGTTCAGTGAACACACCTGAACGGGCACTGTTCGGGGCCAAACCGATGCTCGGCCCGAACTGTTCGCCCATCACCAGTGGCGGATCATGTTTTTTTTTTGGGGGGGCGGCAAACCCCCCGCGGCAACTCAAACACCCTCCCACCATGCTGTCTGCCGGTCGGTGCACCGGCACTTACCCCATCGAGGCGGCGGGCATCGGGCATTGGCGACCATCCGAGGAGCAGCGATGGGGGTGGGGCATCCGAGGAGCTGCAGGAATCGTGCATCTAAGGAGCAGCAGCGGGTATCAGGCATCCAGGCATCGGGCATACAGGCATCGGCCAGCGGCTCTTCTCCTCCTCGCTTCCACCGTGCGTCTCCTCCCCTCCTCCTAGGTGTCTAATAGGATCGCCTGTCCTCTCAGACAATCTGACAGGTATCAGAATATTGATTCGCTATGGCAACACACCTGGGTGGAATAGAGCCTATGGCTCCAATCAGGTGCTTCCACAAAAAAAACTCGGCCGCTGTAATTCATGCGCCCGGTTCCCCCGAAAAGGGCCGGATGCATGAATAAGGGGTGGCAGCAGCGGCCATGGATAGATTCATGCTATGCATGAATCTATCTATTGCATATAACGGGTGGCCTGGAGAGAGGGGGCGGATCCCGGGCACCCCAAATGGACGGGCCACCCCTGCCCATCACTAGTGAAGAGTAAGAACCTCTTGGCTGGTTTTTATTGCTGACGGTGTCATACTGTCTTGATGACCTCATCTGCTCAGTTCTAGTCCCGGTGTCACAAGCATGGATCAGCAAGAAGAAAGTGCCTCAGACTAATTACAGGGGTTCTAATTCTTCCACGTGGGGAAAAAAAGTTGGCTTGAGTTGGACTTTAAAAATGAACTCCAGGAGTTTAAGTTAGCTTGTCCAGATGCCTTCAGAACTTCATGCCAACACTTCAGCAACCTACCTCTTACCCACCAACCTGTAATACCCCTTCATTACCAGGCCATTTTTCATTTTCTGCACTGTTATAGTTTGACTGACAATTAGTCCACCATGCAACCCTGTACTCAAAAGAGTTTTATACCTTTTTTTAGACAGAGATTTCTTTGTGTAGTATTTAATAAGCGCTGTTTTTTTTTTATTTGTTACTACAAAATAGAAACAAGACCATATAAAAAAAAAACAGTTTCTCTCACTTTCTGTTAAAATGAAAAAGCCAGAAAAGTATGAAAACCCCAGAAATGACCCTTTCTTAGAAAGCAGATACCCCAAAGTGATCTAATTTTATACCACCATTTTTTGGGAAATTCAAAGACATGAAGGGGTTAAACAGCTTGAGAATTGTGCACCAGAGACATTAATGTACAGGTCAGTGGAGGCCCGCACGTTAGGGGCGCAGGGGCGCCGCCTTCCCAAACCAATGTGCCACTAGTCTTCATGCAGGGCACCGGATGCATGGATTTCAATGTGTTTTTTTTTTTTTTGAAGCACATGATTAGATCCAGAGGCTCTAATTGGCTTAAAAAAGGGTGGGCTTGGGGCGCAGAGAACTTGTGTTACAATGGCAAATAATTTTTCGCTATTGTCTTCCTGCTTTTCCTCCAATTAGGAAGCCAGTCCTGAGACCCGATTGGCTGGGAGTTTTAGGACGGGTCTTAGGACCCACCTCCTGTTTGGCCCGGAGGAGAAGCAAGGGCCCCGGTAGCAGCAGTGTTTCCTAGGAGCCCTACCCCATATTCAGCTAAGCATCGCCACCTCATCCAGGCACCTCTCCCGCAGTAAGGTAAGGCCATGGATCGAAGGGCGCGGGTGGTGTTAGTGCCAGAGGATCGTGGCCTATCTAGGGCCGGGGGGTGAGGGGGAGTGTGTAGTGCAATTGGATCAATCGAGAGCCATGGGGGGAAGGGTGCTAGTGCGAGTGAGGTGGTCAGGTCTGCTTGCCGCCCCCCCCCCCCTAAATTTTGACCACCAGCCACCACTGGTACAGGTCATAGACAGATAAAGTAAAGGGGTTAATGTACTGGTTTAATACAGTGCTATATAGATGAAGATAAAGGGGTTAATGTTCAAATGGGCGGGAGAGGGAGGCGAGGGGTTTATTTTACAGGTCACATGGAGACAGCATTATATCTAGTATGTGTTTGGAGAGGAAGGGCACGAAAGGGAAAAAAATAAGTTCTGTTTCAGTGCAACAGAATGAATGGATCAGCAGTTGCAGCCCCTGATCTATTCATTGTGTGCCCATTCATAGGTACTACTGATCTCTCTGCTTCCTCTGTTGTAAGGGAAAGTGGAGGGACCAGCACTGTAAATAACACCATGTGATCGCTGTGATGACCAATCATAGGGATTATATGGTACCCAGCCCCTTTGGATCGGCTGGTTACAGTGTCTATGTGTACCCAGCCATCTAATGACAGCCGGGTACACAGAGATAAGCCGGCCAATCGGCCACCTAATGGCTATATACCCAGTGCTATTTATAGATGGCGCTGGGTAAATAAAGGGCCACTGAACTGCCGTTGATAAGCGTACAGTGGTACATAAGTCAAACCTCCCAACTTTTTGAAATGGGAACGAGGGACACCTATTAGAAAAAGTATGTAGGCATAGGACACGCCCCCTGCCACACCCCCTTAAATGAAAATGATACAAAAAAAATTAAAATCTGTTAAACCCACAAGTGTTTTTTTTTTTTTTTTTACCACTACTATTCCTTTATATTGGATTTTGACATTTACAAATGCAGCAATTTAGAAATTGGATGAAAGGTTCAGCACTTGGAAACACTTTTTGAAACATAAAAAGTGCATTTTATATACAATTATGTAGATCAGACCAAAATGAGGAACAAATGAGGAGAAAAGAGGGACAGAGGGACATTGCTCCAAATCAGGGACAATTGGGAGCAATACATAAGTGGGTAAGGTGATGTATTGTTCTGGGCAATCAGTGAATTATTTCGGCAGTCTAATGCCGCGTACAAACGATCGGACATTCCGACAACAAAACCGTTGAATTTTGTTGGAAGGGTGTTGGCTCCAACTTGTCTTGCATACACACGGTCACACAAATGTTGGCCAACAATTACGAACGTTGTGACGTACAAGACGTACGGCGAGCCCATAAAAAGCAAGTTCAATAGTCCTGGGATATCTCCATTACAAACGCTAGTTTTACAAGACTGAACTCTTCCGGCTCGTACTTGATTTCCGAGCATGCGTGGACTTTTGTGCGACGGACTTGTGTACACACGATCGGAAAGTCCGAGAACAAAAATTTGTTGGCGGAAAATTTGAGAACCTGCTAGCCAACATTTGTTGGCGGAAAGTCAGACAACAAATGTTCTATGTAGCATACACACGGTCTGACTTTTCGCCCAACAAGCTCACATCCAACATTTGTTGTTGGAAAATCCGATTGTGTGTACGGGGCAATAGTTTATAAAGAACAAACATAACTACTAACCAGTGCACTGTGTACTTACCCGTTCTGAAGAAGATAGTACTTTTGGTCGCTTGTATTGGTAGGAGAGGCATGAATATTCACCACTTTGAGTTTGAAGGTGTTGGCATCCAGATCTGGTACGAGCACAGAAAGGTAAATAGTGTCTTCCACCGTCAAGGAGTCGGAGTCGGAGAGAGGGGTCGTATATGTGCTATCTTTATAGGCCACCATTACGGCTCTATAAATTCCATTTTCTGCAGATATATTTATTACTACGGGACTGGAAAATAAACAAACAACAGAAGATTACCTACCTAGAAACCCTTGTAGGTATGTGGCCATGCATCTATGTTATTATACAGAGTGAATGCAAAGCTAAAATATTTGCACTGAGGATAAAGAAAGAGCAAACCTATTAGATCTCTTCTTCTGCTCTGTGTATACTGGTGGGGAAGGTGAAGTTGATACACAAAATGAGGATTTCAAATGCACCACAAAGGTTTCAAATATGTATAAGAAACAGGCAAAATAAAAGTACCGTAAATACTCGAGTATAAGCCGACCCGAAAATAAACCGAGGCACCTAATTTACCACAAAAACTGGGAAAACTTATTGACTCGGGTATAAGCCTAGGGTGAGAAATGCGCAGCTACTGTAAGTGGAAAAGAGGGTCAACAATGCCCATTTGCAGCCTCACTGTGCCCATTTGCATGCCTCACTGTGCCCATTTGCAGTCATAGGTCCACAAAAACTTTGTAGTTAAGGGTTCCGAATTTTTGCAACCAAAATTTGGGGTCTCTGGACCCAAAGGGTCCCGAAATGACATTGCTGCAGATGGACACAGTTGACCGAATTTGGGGCCCTGTATCTCGGGGCCACTTGGTGCTGGATATGTTATAGTGTTGGTCCCACTGGGTTCGCACACCAAATGTGGTGTTTTTAGCACTAAGTGGCCCCGAGATACTAGGCCCCAAAGTCGGGTCGGAAAATGTAATTCTCTGCTGCAGAAAAGTGCTTGACTCCAGTATAAGCAGAGGGGGGCACTTTCAGCACAAAAAAATGTGCTGAAAAACTCGGCTTATACTCGAGTATATACGGTACGGTAATTTAAGTGACCATGTCAGTATAAAAATAGTTGAGAAGCGACATTCCTGCAATGGAAGAGATTTCAATCTCACCTCTTATGCCGCTTACACGCAATCGCAATTCTCGTCTGAAAAAGCTCTGATGGTTTTTGCGTCGGAATTTCCAACGGAATTTCGCTCAAGCTGTGTTGCCTACACACGGTCACACCAAATTCCGATGGTCAATAACACTGCGACATACAACACGTTCGACGGCACTATAAAATTTAGAAGTTTAATGCTTCTGAGCATGCGTCGAATTGTTTCCGAGCATGCGTCGGAATTTTGCGTGTCGGAATTGCATACACACGATCGAAAAATCCGATAGAAAGGTTTTCCGTCGGAAAAATTAAGAACAGGTTCTCAATCCAAAGTCCGACAGAAAAAGACCGATGGGCATACACACGGTCGGAAAATCCGATGGAAAGCTCCCATCGGACTGTTTCCATCGGAAATTCCGACCGTGTGTACGCGGCATTAGACGGCCCATATCTCCTACCTTTCCTCTGTTCCTGTGCTGCAGCCTCCACCAGACTCTTCAGTATTCTACACTTCCGGAAGTGTGGGATTCCTGTGTCTGCCAGCACATGCCATGGTTCCTTCACCTGCCCCCAATGTCACTACAGGACTCAGCAGAGACATAGGGGGTGGATTATTTTTTTTTTAAATCAAATATATATTTTTTTATTATTATTAACCGCTTCAGCCCTAGAAGATTTTACCCCCCTTCCTGACCAGAGCACTTTTTGCGATTCGGCACTGCGTCGCTTTAACTGACAATTGCGCGGTCGTGCGACGTTTCACCCAAACAAAATTGATGTCCTTTTTTCCCCCACATATAGAGCTTTCTTTAGGTGGTATTTGATCGCCTCTGCATTTTTTAATTTTTACGCCATGAACCAAAAAATGACCGTCAATTTTGAAAAAAAAAGCAATATTTTTTACTTTTTGCTATAATAAATATCCCCCAAAAATATATAAAAAAAAACGAATGTTTTCCTCAGTTGAGGCCGATGTGTATTCTTCTACATATTTTTTGTTAAAAAAAATCGCAATAAGCGTATATTGATTGGTTTACGCAAAAGTTATAGCGTCTACAAAATAGGGGATCATTTTATGGCATTTTTATTATAAATTTTTTTTTTTAGTAGTAATGGCGGCGATCTGCGATTTTTATCATGACTGTGACATTATGGCGGACACATCAGACACTTTTGACACTATTTTGGGACAATTGTCATTTATACAGCGATCAGTGCTATAAAAATGCACTGATTACTGTGTAAATGACACTGGCAGGGAAGAGGTTAAACACTAGGGGGCGATCAAAGGGTTAAGTGTGTCCTAGGGAGTGATTCTAACTGTGGGGGGGTGGGCTACTACTCACATGACAGCAATCATTGCTCCCGATGAGAGGGAGCAGTGATCTCTGTCATATCACAAGGCAGAACAGGGAAATTCCTTGTTTACATCTCCCCGTTCTGCCGCACCGTGACACGATCGACCGGGACACTGGCGGACATCAAGTCTGCGGATCCCGTGGGCGCGGTCACGCTGTACGCGGCGGGCGCACGGCCGCTAGCCCCGCCAATTAAAGGGGATGTACAGGTATGCACCATTTGCCCACCGCTGCCATTGTGCTGACGTATATCGGCGTGCGGCGGTCGGCAAGTGGTTAAACATACAAACAAATAATATGTCAAATGAATCGATAAAGTATCAAGAAATAGGAAAGCACACGAACCAAACAAACCTTGCACCTCTCGGACTAAAATAACTTAGCATACAATAAACAAAACATAATATGAACATGGATACATTTTACACATCAAATTGAGCTCCCCTAATATCAATCATCAGAAACCAAAAGATAGTTGGGACTTTGAAGGAAGCAATTGGATAGTGGAGGTAGATTGTAAATAAATAATGTTTAATTGATGACATAAATCTAAAACCATAAGAAGTATTTAATCATTTCATATATATATATATATATATATATATATATATATATATATATACATAGCGCGTGCACAGGGCATAAACATGATGAATAGAATGATACAAACATAGCTGTTGTCACAAACTATACACGTATTTAATTTAATATTTTGTTTCCAAATATTTCTGCTCCATGGATTATACACCGCTACCTTCTGCTATATGGAGATTGTTTTGTTTACACCTCGCACATTTCCTTTCCTCCCGATGTTGCATCCTTATATTATGCTGCCTCAGCTCCCGTGGTGGGGTCTGTATCCGCGGCCTACCCTGTGCCGGTCACCATGCCCTGCATCCGCTGTTTGGGTTGGTGAGTGTGGTTGGTGAGCCATCTATAGACATATAACATCTTGTATATTTTTACTTTTTAAAAAAAATGATATATTACTTTATTATATATATCTTATAGGAATTTCTGGTGCATCTGCTCCTGACGAGTGGAAAAAAATCCACGAAACGCGTCGAGCTATACTTGATGTCACAGTTACATTCCATACGGATTGATCCTTATCCAGTTACTATCAATACTCTACGATATTGTTTATATATCAGTTAATAGATACATATATACCATGTGGGCACATGTGCCAGCCTTGGGCATGTTGCCGTGGCATTTGCATGCCATAGTATCTATATCTTTTTTATTACTCTGATCATGTGTCGCTATGTTTGTAGACATGTGCACTGACAAAAAATTTGTTCATTTTTTTTTTGTTTCATTAGTTGTTTTGCTTTTTTCGGAAATTCGGAAAATCGAAAATTCGGGAATTCGGAAATTTGGGGAATTTTCACATTTCTAGTTTTCGGATTTACGACTTTCCGAATTTCGAATTTTCGTATTTCTGAATTTCCGAATTTTCGAATTACCGAAGTTCGTATTTCCGAATTTTCGCATTTTCGGATTTCCGAATTACCGGATTTTCGAATTTTCGGATTTCCGAAATTCCGAATTTTCGGATATCCAAAATTCAGAATTTTCAAATTTACGAATTTCGAATTTCCGAATTTCAAATTTTCGGATTTCCGAATTTCTTTTTTATGAATTTACGAATTTTGAATTTTCGCATTTTCGGATTTCCGTATTATCGAATTTCCGAATTTTGGATTTTCAGTTTTTCGGAATTCCGAATTTTTGGACTTTCGGATTTTCGGAATTCAATGATTTCAATGATTTGAAAATACCAAAATTTGAAAATCTGAAAAAAGAAAGAAAATCTGTTTAATTAATAACTAACTAGTAAATTAACGAGTACGAATTTATCCGAAGTTACGAATTATCGGAAATAACGAATGCTGCATCTAAACAAATGGAAAAAGGTTTTATTATTATTATTGTTATTTATTATTATTAGATCGTTACGTTCCATTTGTTTAGATGCGGCATTTGTTATTTCAGATAATTCGTAACTTCAGATAAATTCGTACTCGTTATGTTCACTAACAGACAAATTTGAAAGGAAATTCCAATACCTATAATTTAATAGTTAGTTATTATTTAGAATTAAACAGATTTTCTCTCTTTTTTTCAGATTTTCTATTTTTTTAATTTTAGAATTTCCGAATTCCGAAAATCCGAAATTCGGAAAATCCGAAAATCTGAAAATACGAAATTCGGAAATTAAAAATTCGGAAATTTGGAAATTAAAAATTTGAAAATACGAAATTCGGAAATTCGAAAATTCGGAAATTATGAAATCCGAAAATCCGAAAATCGAAACTTCGGAAATTCGAAAATTCGTTATTTTGGAAATTCGTTAATTCGGCAATTTCGGAAATTTCGGAAATTCGTAATTTCGCAAACTTTGAAATTCGGAAATTGAAAAATTCGGAAATTCGAAATTTACGAATTTGTCAAAATTTGTTAAAGTGGAAGTAAACCCCCCTATCGTTTTCAGCCAAGGAAGCTGCCATCTTTGCCTCTGTTTAATCTTCAACTGCCACAGTGCTGCACATGTGATCCGTTATGACACCAGCCATTGGATGGTTTGACTGTTTGGTTGAGAGCACAGCCAATGTGCAGTTAGCATTCACGGCATGCCTTTTTTTTTAGACTGTTAAATCGATGGGTTTACTTCCGCTTTAAAAAACGAATTAGGAACTAAACGAATTGCACATGTCTATAATGTTTGTATCATTCTATTCATCATGTTTATGCCCTGTGCACGCGCTATGTATATATATAAAATGATTAAATACTTCTTATGGTTTTAGATTTATGTCATCAATTAAACATTTATTTACAATCTACCTCCACTATCCAATTGCTTCATTCAAAGTCCCAACTATCCTTTGGTTTCTATTCATTATCGGGATGGAAGCACCATGTGGTGCTTCATTTAAAGTCCCAACTCCCCCTCTCTTTTTCTAATATCAATCATTAGACTATGGCAACTTCCTCTAAGCAGCATCAAATTATCTTTCTTTTACGTACTGATTTCTTCTCCTCTACTCCTCACCCTTCTACCTCAGTTCTTTACTCCCATCTATCTCCTCTACCTTCACTCCTCTCCACTAGGTAAACCATCATATAAGTCATTACTAGGTTCTATCCAGCATGACCATATTTTACCAAACCTTTGGGGTGTACCTCTATGCTTATATGTTAATTTTTTGCTTTTAACCACTTCCCTACCCGCCCATGTACATATGACGCCCACAAGGTGGATCTCCCATCCTGGGTGGGCGTCATATGACGTCCTCTCATTCCCGGCCGCCTGGGGGGGCACGCGCGCGCGCGCGCGCCCGCGGCGTCGCTCGGGACCCGGTGCGAGTGCACGGCGGCCGCGATGTCCGCCGGGCACCCGCAATTGCCTGTTAAAACAACGGGACCGTGCGGGACCGTGGAGCTGTGTGTGTAAACACACAGCTCCACGTCCTGTCAGCGGAGAGGAGACCGATCATGTGATCCCAGTACGGAGGATCACTGATCGGTCTCCTCCCCTTGTGAGTCCCCTCCCCCCACAGTTAGAATCACTCCTATAGGGAACACATTAACCCCTGCAGCGCCCCCTAGTGTTAACCCCTTCCCTGCCAGTCACATTTACACAGTAATCAATGCAATTTTATAGCAACGATCGCTGTGTAAATGTGAATGGTCCCAAAAATGTGTCAAAAGTGTCAGAAGTGTCCGCCGCAGTCACGAAAAAAAAATCGCAGATCGCCGCTATTACTAGTAAAAAAAAAAAAAAAAAAATGCAATAAATCTATCCCCTATTTTGTAGACGCTATAACTTTTGCGCAAACCGATCAATATACGCTTATTGCAATTTTTTTACCAAAAATATGTAGAGGAATACGTACCGGCCTAAACTGAGTAAAAAAATCGTTTTTTTTTTAAAAATGGGATATTTATTATAGCAAAAAGTAAAAAATATTGTGTTTTTTTTTTCAAAATTGTCGCTCTTCTGTTTATAGCACAAAAAATAAAACACCACAGGGGCGATCAAATACCACCAAAAGAAAGCTCTATTTGTGGGAAAAAAAAGGACGTCAATTTTGTTTGGGTGTAACGTCGCACGACCGCGCAATTGTTAGTTAAAGCGACGCAGTGCCGAATCGCAAAAAGTGCTCTGGTAAGGAAGGGTGTAAAATGGCCCGGTGCTGAAGTGGTTAACAGAACTCAGATGGGCTCATGAAAAGAGTTTATTTGTAAGACTGCTCTAATATCAAAACAGAGCAGAACAGAAAACAGTTGTAAAAGTTATAAGGTGTTGAGCCTGTCCCTGTACACTGTAACCAAGTGTGAGATTTGCAACATCCTGACACATCCCCAGCCATCAGGACCTGAGGCGGTATGGTGCCATGCTGTAATCTTTTTATATTCAAATGTTGGTTTCACCTTATAACTTTTACAACTGTTTTCTGTTCTGCTCTGTTTTGATATTAGAGCAGTCTTACAAATAAACTCTTTTCATGAGCCCATCTGAGCGCTGTCTTTGTGATCTCATCATTGTTTGAACTTTTTCCTCTGAAAGTTAAAACAGCTGCCTGGGGTCTGAACCTATTTTTGAAAGTTGCCTAGATATCTGGTGAGATGAGACTGTTTTCTTGAGCGCATGAAACATTTGTGTGTTTGTTTACTGAAGTGGTTAACCACTTTCAGACCGGACCAATTGGCAGCCAAAGGACCAGGCCCCTTTTTGCGATTCGGCACTGCGTCGCTTTAACTGACAATTGCGCGGTCGTGCGACGTGGCTCCCAAACAAAATTGACGTCCTTTTTTTTCCCACAAATAGAGCTTTCTTTTGGTGGTATTTGATCACCTCTGCGTTTTTTTTTTTTTTTGCGCTATAAACAAAAAAGAGCGACAATTTTGAAAAAAAAAAAAAACGCATTCTTTTTTTTTTTTTGCTATAATAAATATCCCCCAAAAATATATAAAAAAACATTTTTTTTCCTCAGTTTAGGCCGATACATATTCTTCTACAATTTTTGGTAAAAAAAAATCGCAATAAGCGATTATTGATTGGTTTGCGCAGAAGTTATAGCGTTTACAAGATAGGGGATAGTTTTATAGCATTTTTTTTATTAATATTTTTTTTTTATTAGTAATGGCGGCGATCAGCGATTTTTATTGTGACTGCGACATTATGGCGGATACATCGGACATTTTTGACACATTTTTGGGACCATTGTCATTTATACAGCAATCAATGCTATTTAAATGCATTGATTCCTGTGTAAATGACACTGGCAGTGAAGGGGTTAACCACAAGGGGGCAGTGTAGGGGTTAAGTATGCCTAGGGGTGTGTTTCTTACTGTGGGGGGGCGTGGCTGTCAGCTAGTGAATGCTGATCTCTGCTCCAATCACAGGGAGCAGAGATCGGCGTCACTAGTTGCTAGGCAGAACGGGGAGATGCTGTGTATTTCCGCATCTCCCCGTTCAGCCTTACCGTGAGACGATCCGTGTCCCCGCGGTAATCGAGTCTGCGGGACCCGCGACCGGCCTCACGGGGGTCCCGACTGGCGCGGGAGCGCGCCGCTCCCGGCGTGCTCCCGATGGCATGGACGGCATTAAGTAGGGACTTATATATACGCCCTCCTGCCTGTCCGTGCCATTCTGCCGACGTATATCGTTGTGCGCCGGTCGGGAACCGGTTAAGTATATAGTTATGTTTCTCAAACCCTTGTTTATGGGTTTGAAGATCAGCAGGTGACCATTTTTGTAAAATAACTTTACGTGCTAAGTATAGAGATCTTATCCACATAGTATGCATCTCTACTGGTAATGCTCCATCAGGTATTAATGCCAATAGTGCAAGTTTGGGCATCCCTGTTATCTCAGTGGAGCATAATAAATTTAGTTATAAATATTTTTTTCCAGTAACGATGAAGCTTTGGACATCGCCAGAGCATGTGGATAAGAGAGCCATTAAATAGAGAGCATCGCGGGCATAAAGATTTTATATATTATCCCCAAGCATAGAGTTTTTGTGGGGTATAATGAGCCCTATGTATGATAAAAAGCTGAGCCTTTGGGAGGGCGAGCGAGATGTCCTGGGAAGTGTTTCCAGGGCACGTGTCTAGTCCTCCTCATCTAGATCCTCTATGTCTCTGCCACGGGGCAAAACTGTTTTTATGTTTTTCAGTATTCTCTATTATTTGTAAGTTGGAAAAAAAGATCTCCTATTAATCCTCGTTTCGTGCACACTCGGGAGCCTTGAATACGAAAGAGGCTTATGAAGGCTGAAGCACTGAAGCAGAAGGAACGTTTATAAAAACTCTTCTATTGCATATAGATTTCCTCCTGATTTCACAGGGTCACTTGAAAACACTTGGCCCAGATGGCTTACACCCATGTGTCCTCAGAGAGCTGAGCTCAGTTATATCTAAGGTTTTGTTTCTAATTTATTAAGACCTGGCACAAGGCCAATGTGGTCTCTATATTTAATAAGGGATTATGGTCTTCAACCAGTAAGTAGAGACCTTTCATTTAACCACTTGCCGACCGCCGCATGTACATATACGTCGACAGAATGGCACGGCTGGGCAAATGTGCGTACATCCCGTACGTCCCTTTGATTTTGCCGCCGTGTGGTCACGTGTGCACTGCCGGTGGCGCACGCGCGACCCTGCCGGGAGCTCCGTGAGTAGGATCGCGGGTCCCGCGGACTCGATCGCCACAGGGATTTTTCGTCTCACGGAGCTGAAGACACTGTCACTGATCATTATACACGATTTATATAGTGCCAACAGTTTACGCAGCGCTTTACAATGTATAGGGGGACAACACAATTACAGTACAGTTCAATACAAAAAGGTACAGGAGGGCCCGGCTCGTAGAGCTTACATTCTAAATGGAGGGGGTTGTGGTACAAAAGGTAATAGCTGCAGAGAATGATTTGATGGGGTTGGCTCTGGGACAATTGTTGTTTAGGTGTTTGTGGGATCGGGAGCTATGATCAGTGAAGTGTCATTCGTAGCCACGCCCCTAACAGTTAGAATCACTCCCCAGGACACACTTAACCTCTCCCTAGCCCCCTAGTGATTAACCCATTCACTGCCAGTGTAAGTTTTACAGTAATCAGTGCAATTTTATAGCACTGGTCGCTGTAAAAATGACAATGGTCCCAAAAATGTATCAAAATTGTCCGATGTGTCCGCCATAATTTCGCAGTCATGATAAAAATCGCTGATCGCCGCCATTACTAGTAAAAAAAAAATGTATTAATAAAAATGCCATAAAACAAAGCCCTATTTTGTAGATGCTATAACTTTTGCGCAAACCAATCAAAAATCGCTTATTGCGATTTTTTTTACCAAAAATATGTAGAAGAATACGTATCGGCCTAAACTGAGGAAAACATTTTTTTTTATATATTTTTGGGGGATATTTATTATAGCAAAAAGTAAAAAATAATGTGTTTTTTTCAAAATTGTAGCTCTATTTTTGTTTATAGCGCAAAAAATAAAAACCGCAGAGGTGATCAAATACCACCAAAAGAAAGCTCTATTTTGGGGGAAAAAGGACGTCAATTTTGTTTGGGAGCCACGTCGCACGACCGCGCAATTGTCAGTTAAAGCGACGCAGTGCCGAATCGCAAAAAGTGCTCTGGTCTTTGGCCAGCAAAATATTCCGGGGCTTAAGTGGTTAAACCTCTACTGTAGGGAAGATACTTGAAGGTTTGCTAAAGGACCTCATACAAGAGTAAGTGATGGAATCCAATATCATAAGGCCTGGTTCACACTGGTGCAATTTCAAATGCAACTTGGGTTGCACTGAATCACATGACAAAAGGCAAATACCATGGCTTCCAATGGTGCACCTACTTTGGTGCGATTTGGCCCCAGAGAATATGCAAACCACATCGAAAATGCAACCAAAGTTGCACCAAAGTAGCACTACATAATCACACTGCAAACTGAGTCAAATTTGCATCACAGTAGTGTAAGTGTAAGACCAAAGTTATGTAAGGATAATTACTCAAGTGTCTCATTACGATTGATATTCAAATTCAGCAGGTAACAGGGCTCAAATCCTGCGGGAACGCGTGGGAACGGCGTCCCTGCACTTTTTTCACAGCAGGAACGCCGTTCCCTTTGCAGGACTAGAGTCGCCCGAGCCGATCCTTCACTAACGGCGATGCCCAGCATCGCCGCATAGTGAAGGACATAGTGAAGGACTTATATGTAAAACGGGCGGCGGAGGCCGCCCGCTGATATAATGATGATTTTTTTCAGGAAGGAAGTCGGCAGCCGCATCTGCCGATGTCCAGTCTGTAGATCTGGCCGCTTCTGCCCACAGACACTGAAGTGTCTGAGCAGTGCTGGAGTGATCTCCAGCCTCGTGTGCTGCGCCGGAGTCTGGGAGCCGGGACGTGTCTGACAAGGGGAAATGATCCCGCCCACTGCCCCACCATGCAGTGTGACATGCCGCCCAGACTCTGGAGAGGGGCTGCCAGGAGCCGAAGACACTATTTTAAGGGAAGAGTGTGGAGGAGTGTATGGGGATGAAAGGCTGTGCGGTCTCCTCATGCTGTGTGGCAGCCCGCTCTGCTGGGACTTGTAGTGCCCTCTGTTGGGGGCTGAGCTATGGCAGCCTCCTATGTTGGGACTTGTAGTGCCCTAGACTGTGGGGGGACTGAGGAATCCTCAGTCCCCCCACAGAGGGCACTAAAAGTCCCAGCAGAGTAGGCTGCCATTCTTCAGTCCCCTATAATCTAGGGCACTACAAGTCCCAGCATATCAGGCTGCTCTTACGGAACAGGAGAAGCTGGGAGGGGGATTTGTACTGGAAGGGGAGAGAAGAAGGAGACAGGTTTGAGATGGGGGAGGATTTGTGATGAGAGGGGGGAATATATGCTGGGAGGGGGAGATGGGGGAGGGTTTTTACTGGGAGGGGAGAGAAGGAGGCACAGGTTTGAGAGGGGGGGGTTGCCGAGAGGGGGATTTTTTTTGCCGAGAGGGGGGGGGGTGATTTTTGTTGAGAGAGGGGATATATGCTGGGAGGGGGAGATGAGAGAAGATTTGTGATGAGAGGGAGAATTTATGTTGGGATGGGGAGATGGGGGAGGATTTGTGTTGGGAGGGAGAGATGGGGGAGGATTTGTGTTGGGAGGGAGAGATGGGGGAGGATTTGTGTTGGGAGGGAGAGATGGGGTAGGATTTGTGTTGGGAGGGAGAGATGGGGGAGGATTTGTGTTGGGAGGGAGAGATGGGGGAGGATTTGTGTTGGGAGGGAGAGATGGGGGAGGATTTGTGTTGGGAGGGAGAGATGGGGGAGGATTTGTGCTAGGAAAGAAGGGTTTGGGCTGAGAAGGGGGGTTAGTACTGGAAGGGGTTATATGAGGGTGAGGATTTGTGCTGAAAAGTGGGATTTTTGCTGCTAGGGGGAGATGGAGGGGACGGGGGTCTGTGCTGAGAGGGGGGATTGGGGGTAATAGAATTTGTGGATTTATGTTGTAGGGGGAATGTGGGGAGTGAGGAATTGTGCTGGGGGGGTATTTGTGGTAGAAGGGGGCATATGGGGGTGAGGAGTTTGCCCTGGGCACTGGATGATCTTGTCCCAGCATTGGTGCACTCTTCAAATAGCAAGGAGCGGATCTGTGAAGAGAAAGAGCCAGGTGGCGACATGAGAACTGGATTGGAAGTTGCTCCAGCCTGTACTGATGCGGTGGCGACTATGGCGGCCAGGAACGGCAGACTCGTGAGTACCTGGTGGCCCTGCTGAGTGGAGTGACACACACACACGTGTTTCTTTGGTTAGATAGCCCCCACAGCTAGCTTAGGTGTATAGAGTGGCAGTGGGAGGAATAGTGTCCCATCATTTTTTTTTTTTTTTGGTGAGGGAGTGGATCGTAAGTGGGAGTTCCCACACTTTTTTCCCCAGGACTTGACCCCTGCAATTATATAACTTGTGGACATTCTCCCCAGAAGAGTGGGTTGGAGGGCATTCTGTATTAAAGCTGTAGTAAACTCAATAAAGAAAAAAAAAATCCCTCTGCGAGGCAATGTTATAATTAAGGACAGGTAAACGATTCGGCCCGAGCAAGTTTGGGCCGAACTTTGGTTGTTCGGACGTTCGGCGAACACCAATACACAATATGCAGTGTTCGGGGCAAATTCGAAAGCCGCCGGAACCAAGTTAAAGTCTATGAGACACTAACATGAACATGAAAAATCAAAAGTGCTAATTTTAAAGGCTTATATGCAAGTTATTGTCATAAAAAGTGTTTGGGGACCCGGGTCCTGCCCCAGTGGACATGTATCAATGCAAAAAAAGTTTTAAAAACTGCATTTTTTTTCGGGAGCAGTGATTTTAATAATGCTTAAAGTGAAACAATAAAAATGAAATATTCCTTTAAATATCGTGCCTGGGGGTGTCTATAGTATGCCTGTAAAGTGGCGCAGTTTTCCCATGTTTAGAACAGTACCACAGCAAAATTACATTTCTAAAGGACAAAAGTAATTTAAAACTGATCGCGGCTGTAAGGAATTGTCGGGTCTCGGCAATATAGATACAACTCATTGAAAAAAAGGGCATGGGTTCCCCCCCATTCCATTACCAGGCCCTTTGGGTCTGGTATGAATATTAAGGGGAACCCGAACCAAAAATTAAAAAATAAAATTACGTGGGGGTCCCCCCAAAATCCACACCTGGCCCTTCAGGTCGGGTATGGAAATTAAGGGAAACCCTGTGCCAAATAAAAAAAATGGCGTAGGGGTCCCCAGAGCCTTATCTGAGCACGCAACCTGGCAGGCCACAGGAAAAGAGGGGGGGGGGGGACAAAAAAAATGTCCAGCGATGTCCATTCATCTTCTATCACGCTGCTGACGTGATAGAAGATGAATGGACATCACTGGACAATTACATTTTTTTATATTTTAATAAAGGACTTGTCCCTAAGTGTTTCCTGTCTTTTTTACTATTTTTGACACTTCTTTTATGAAATGGTAGGGGAACAATGTACCCCTTACCAATTCCCATGGGGGAGGCCGGGATCTGGGGGTCCCCTTGTTAAAGGGGGCTTCCAGATTCCGATAAGCCCCCTGCCTGCATACCTCCATAACCACCGGGCAAGGGTTGTGGGGATGAGGCCCTTCTCCCCATCAACATGGGGACAAGGTGCTTTAGGGGGCTACTCCAAAGCACCCCCCCATGTTGAGGGCATGTGGCCTGGTATGGTTCAGGAGGGGGGGCGCACTCTCATCCCCCCTATTTTCCTGCGGCCTGCCAGGTTGCGTGGTCGGATAAGGGTCTGGTATGGATTTTGGGGGGGTCCCTATGCCATTTTTTTTTTAATTTGGCTCAGGATTCCCCTTAAGTTCTTATTTTAACATTTTTGGATTGTTCATATGCAGAATCGGGACCACGGACTTAAAGGGTCATACAAGGGTCATACAAGCAAGTCTGAGACATCCCAGCACACTCAGGAGCATATTGGGGGAGGAATATAGAGGAGCCAATTTCTTTGTACCCCAGAGTGAGGAAAGCGTGATGTGACCTGGTATGACGGGTCTCTTAAGGAGGTGAGTGCAAATGTTGAATGGTGGTGGGAGTGACTGAACATCACTTTTTGGAGAATAGCACACAACATGGATTACAGAGACTTTTTTTTTTTTTTTGGAGTAAATAAGGACATTTATAGCAAATGGACACAAATATTCTTTATTATTATCATTGTTGTTTTCTAACTTTATACATATTTCGAGTCTTCTTTTATTGGTGGAATACTCATATTTATGTTCTCTGTAACACAAAAGTAAGGACATTAATTGGGTTTATCTAAATGTCACTGAGAGGATATACACATGCACATTTAAAGGGATAGGAGCAGCAATATTCGTTGAAGATTATACATACTGATTATTTTTTTTGCACAATTTAAGGGAATAGGCGCAGCAGCAATATCATTTTGTTTTTAGTGATTCACATTGTGGGGACACAATTGGGTTTCTTGCTGCCACCCATAAGAACTAGAGCCACATTTCATTACCAGCACAGGTAGCGTGGGATAATTATAACCCCTTGTTTAAGCAATATTGATCTACTGCTGGCATCAATCAGTAATCAATAGAGCACTATAGCTGTGATCTACTGCTGCAGGGAGAGGCAAAACAGAGCAGCTTTGGCGCAGTCCATTCTAACGCAAAGTGCGTTGACATCATTTAATTTCTGAAACAGTATGGTGCATTTTCCTACGGAGTACCTGGTAGAAGGAGAAGAAGCCCAGGAGCCGATATTTACCTCCCAGGTTTAGTACAGAATAGCGGATGAAACTGACAGCCAGAGGTTCCAGAACCAAAGTCTGCAGGAGCTGTTGTCACTTGGGGGGGGGGGGGGGGGATTTACTAAAACTGGAGAATGAAAAATCTGGTGCAGCTCTGCATAGAAACCAAACAGCTTCCAGGTTTTATGGTCAAAGCTTAATTGAAAAAGCTGAAGTTAGAATCTGATTGGCTACCACGCACAGCTGCACCAGCTTCTGAGTGCCCCAGTTTTAGTAAATCCCCCCTTGGTGGGCAACCACTGTGATCTAGACTTGATTAGATGTCTGGAGTACAGCGGGCCACATGTTGAGTACTAGCAGGTCGCATGTGGCCTACGAACTGCTTGTTGGGTGCTGCCCAGGCCCTACACGCCCACGTCTATTGTGCTTCAATCACCAATGCTCAGCCACAATCCCTCACAAACTTACACCCTCATCTTTTTACTATTGTTAATTGAAAGGCAAATTGGATGAACCCATTGGAGCAGTAGAAGCGCCTTTCATTGACCAGCATAAGACGGTTATAACTATAATGGAAAACAAACAATTCTGAATTCTTTATAAAGTGATCAATATGTCAGAGGAGCTCAGCAGATTCATTAATTCTAACCCAGATTTCACAAGTTCCAAAAAGCATCACCAGTCAATTAAAGGAGAGTTTTGACATATTTTACATTTAGGCATGGATAGTGTTTATGTACAGTAAGCGCTCACAACAAACTGAATTTCTCTAGGGTTATACAAGACGTGGTGTGAAGGAGTCTTGGAATTTCCAGAAGGGCGATTTTCACAGAACATTCTTAAGTGAATTTTATTCCTTGTTGATAAGTTGGGATGAAGCTGCCTGACGGGAAAGGGTGAGAGCTTGTGTAGGAGCCAGTTGCCTCGAATCACAGTAGAGGGTGTTGTTGCACTAATCCATACACTGTATGTTGCTAATGGATTTCAGGTAACTGGTAAAGAAATGCTGTAAAGTAAGAATGCTTTCAAAAATAATTATTTTAATGGTTTATTTTTATCAAGTTACACAATGCACAGCCCGCTTGTTGGGTGGGTGCAGCGTGGTGCAGCAGGCAGCAGGGCCGGTACAAGGCAGGGGTGGAAGGGGCGGATGCCCTGGGCAGGACAATTTGCTGGTGGGGGGGCGTGCAGGTGAAGTGCAGCAGTGTGCTTCACAACTGTGTGTGTGACTGTATACAATAGCCGCCAGCGCAGCTAATCAGGGCCGATCCATCATCCTGGACGGATGCCACGAGCAAAGGCAGAGGGGGAGGGGCGCTGAAGCCCAGTTGCCGCGGACCCCCCTGCCGCATGCTCTCCCTGCCGGGAAATGATAGGAGCGGCGAGCGGGTGCGAGGTGGAGAAACAGGTTGCATCTGGCAGGAGGTGAAGGTGGCAAGTGACACGTGGCATCTGTCAGGAGATGGCGGTGGCAAGTGACACGTGGCATCTGGCAGGAGGTGACGGTGGCAAGTGACACATTGCATCTGGCAGGAGGTGACGTGGCAAGTGACACGTGGCATCTGGCAGGAGGTGATGGTGGCAAGTGACACGTGCCATCTGGCAGCAAGTGACGGTGGTAAGTGACACATGGCATCTGACAGAAGGTGACGTCAGCAAGTGACACGTGGCATCTGGCAGGAGGTGACGGTGGCAAGTTACACGTGGCATCTGGCAGGAGGTGACGTGGCAAGTGACATGTAGCATCTGAAAGGAGGTGACGTGGCAAGTGGCATCTGGCAGGAGGTGATGGTGGCAAGTGACACGTGGCATCTGGCAGGAGGTGACGTGGCAAGTGACACGTGCCATCTGGCAGCAGGTGACGGTGGTAAGTGACATGTGGCATCTGGCAGGAGGTGACGGTGGCAAGTGACACGTGGCATCTGGCAGGAGGTGATGGTGGCAAGTGGCATGTGGCATCTGGCAGGAGGTGATGGTGGAAGTGACACGTGGCATCTGTCAGGAGGTGACGGTGGCAAGTGACACGTGGCATCTGTCAGGAGGTGACGGTGGCAAGTGACACGTGGCATCTGGCAGGAGGTGACGTGGCAAGTGACACATGGCATATGGCAGGAGGTGACGGTGGTAAGTGACATGTGGCATCTGACAGCAGGTGACGTCGGCAAGTGACACGTGGCATCTGGCAGGAGGTGACGTGGCAAGTGACATGTGGCATCTGGCAGGAGGTGATGGTGGCAAGTGACATGTTGCATCTGGCAGCAGGTGATGTTGACAAGTACAATACAGTGCTCTTCACAGAGGGAATGTTTGCTTTTTCACAAGAAACATAGTTGATTCCCACTGACAGACTCTTTCTTTACACCGAGGGGGGGGGGGCAGTTTTCATCTTCGCCCTGGGTACCAAATGACCTTGTCCCGGCACTGGCAGGCAGTAAACACTCAGGTTTCCGATTTTTAAAAAAACTTATTGAAACTCTAGGTCCACAGCACAAACAAGCCTAGCAGGAAGCTCACCCTCCCGGTGCCACATACAACTATGCAGCGAATGGACAGCAGACAGAAGACTCAGGGATGCCAACAGCATCTGCTAGACATGTGCAATTTGTTCCGTTCCAAATTAGTTTTTTAAGCGAATTTCCATAAATTCGTATTATCCGAATTAACACAAAACGGTTTAACAAATTTTTCCGAATATTCGTAAATTCAAATATTTTCGAAAATTCACAAAATTTGGAAATTTGCGGATTCGTAAATTCAAAAATTTGGAAATTCAGAGATTTGGAAATTTGGAGATCAAAAAACCCAAAAATCTGAAATAATAACTACCTAATAATAACTTGACTATTACTAACTAATAAATGATAGGTATTGGAATTTCCTTTCAGATTTTAGTGAACGTAGCGAATACGAATTTATCCGAAGTTATGAATTATCCGAAATAATGGATGCTGCATCTAAACAAATGGAAAAAATTAATAATAATAAATAACAATAATAATAAAAACATTTTATTATTATAATTTATTACTAATTCGTTCTGTTCAATTTCTTTAGATGCAGCATTCATTATTTCAGATAAATTCGTATTCATTACGTTCACTAACAGCCAAATTTGAAAGGAAATTCCAATACCTATAATTTAATAGTTAGTTATTATTAGTTAGTTATTCTTTTGAATTTTAACATTTTCTTTCTTACTTTTGGATTTTCATATTTACGAATTTTCAAATTTACGAATTTATGAATTTACCAATTTTCCAATTTACAAATTTACGAATTGCGATCACAACGAATGACCCGAAAAATCAAAAAAAAAAGAAAACAAATTTGAAAGGAAATTCCAATGCCTATAATTTAATAGTTAGTCATTATTAGTTAGTTATTCTTTTAAATTTTCAAATTTTCTTTCTTATTTTTTAACTTTCGTATTTACGAATTTACAAATTTACGAATTGCGATCATAATGAATGACCCAACAAATGAAAAAACAAAACAAAAAATGAATGAAGCAAAAACTAAATTGAACAGCCAAATTTGAAAGGAAAGTCCAATACCTATAATTTAATAGTTAGTTATTATTAGTTAGTTGTTTGAATTTTCTTCCTTATTTTCGGATTTTCGAATTTACGAATTTTCAAATTTACGAATTGCGAGTATAAAGAATGACCCGAAAAACGAAAAACAAAACAAAAAACGAATGAAACGAAAATGAACAAATTTTTTACATGTCTGGCATCTGCCACGGGGCGCAAAGTGTGGCCTGGTCTGTCTGACCCAAATGAGAAGCGTCCTGAAGCCTGGAGCAGACATCGCCAACCCAGCATTAAAAAAAAACAGTGCGGGGGTGCCCCCTAATCTATACCAGGCCCTTAGGGTCTGGTATGGATTTTGGGGGGACCCCACGCCATTTTTTATTACATTTTGGCATGGGGTTCCCCTTAAAATCCATACCAGACCCAAAATGTCTGGTATGGATTGGGGGGGACCCCCACGCCATTTTTTTCCACATTTTTGTTACTCTGGTAATGTTTTTGTTTTTTTCATTCAGCTGTCAATAGGGAAGCCTGACTCTGTTGTTAAGGACGTGGCGGCCAGCTTCCTGGCCTGCTCCTTAACAACCAGCTATTCACTGTGCCCTGATTAGGCAAAGCCTTGCACCCAATCAATGGTCAGGTGAATTGCTACAGCCAATCAGGGCTTAGAATGCACTGTGCAGGCAAACATCCCGCGAAAGAACCCCGCAAATTCAGGCGTTCAGTGAACACACCTGAACGGGCACTGTTCAGGGCCAAACCGATGCTCGGCCCGAACTGTTCGCCCATCACCAGTGGCGGATCATGTTTTTTTTTTGGGGGGGGCGGCAAACCCCCCGCGGCAACTCAAACACCCTCCCACCATGCTGTCTGCCGGTCGGTGCACCGGCACTTACCCCATCGAGGCGGCGGGCATCGGGCATTGGCGACCATCCGAGGAGCAGCGATGGGGGTGGGGCATCCGAGGAGCTGCAGGAATCGTGCATCTAAGGAGCAGCAGCGGGTATCAGGCATCCAGGCATCGGGCATACAGGCATCGGCCAGCGGCTCTTCTCCTCCTCGCTTCCACCGTGCGTCTCCTCCCCTCCTCCTAGGTGTCCAATAGGATCGCCTGTCCTCTCAGACAATCTGACAGGTATCAGAATATTGATTCGCTATGGCAACACACCTGGGTGGAATAGAGCCTATGGCTCCAATCAGGTGCTTCCACAAAAAAAACTCGGCCGCTGTAATTCATGCGCCCGGTTCCCCCGAAAAGGGCCGGATGCATGAATAAGGGGTGGCAGCAGCGGCCATGGATAGATTCATGCTATGCATGAATCTATCTATTGCATATAACGGGTGGCCTGGAGAGAGGGGGCGGATCCCGGGCACCCCAAATGGACGGGCCACCCCTGCCCATCACTAGTGAAGAGTAAGAACCTCTTGGCTGGTTTTTATTGCTGACGGTGTCATACTGTCTTGATGACCTCATCTGCTCAGTTCTAGTCCCGGTGTCACAAGCATGGATCAGCAAGAAGAAAGTGCCTCAGACTAATTACAGGGGTTCTAATTCTTCCACGTGGGGAAAAAAAGTTGGCTTGAGTTGGACTTTAAAAATGAACTCCAGGAGTTTAAGTTAGCTTGTCCAGATGCCTTCAGAACTTCATGCCAACACTTCAGCAACCTACCTCTTACCCACCAACCTGTAATACCCCTTCATTACCAGGCCATTTTTCATTTTCTGCACTGTTATAGTTTGACTGACAATTAGTCCACCATGCAACCCTGTACTCAAAAGAGTTTTATACCTTTTTTTAGACAGAGATTTCTTTGTGTAGTATTTAATAAGCACTGTTTTCTTTTTTATTTGTTACTACAAAATAGAAACAAGACCATATAAAAAAAAAACAGTTTCTCTCACTTTCTGTTAAAATTAAAAAGCCAGAAAAGTATGAAAACCCCAGAAATGACCCTTTCTTAGAAAGCAGATACCCCAAAGTGATCTAATTTTATGCCACCATTTTTTGGGAAATTCAAAGACATGAAGGGGTTAAACAGCTTGAGAATTGTGCACCAGAGACATTAATGTACAGGTCAGTGGAGGCCCGCACGTTAGGGGCGCAGGGGCGCCGCCTTCCCAATCCAATGTGCCACTAGTCTTCATGCAGGGCACCGGATGCATGGATTTCAATGTGTTTTTTTTTTTTGAAGCACATGATTAGATCCAGAGGCTCTAATTGACTTAAAAAAGGGTGGGCTTGGGGCGCAGAGAACTTGTGTTACAATGGCAAATAATTTTTCGCTATTGTCTTCCTGCTTTTCCTCCAATTAGGAAGCCAGTCCTGAGACCCGATTGGCTGGGAGTTTTAGGACGGGTCTTAGGACCCACCTCCTGTTTGGCCCGGAGGAGAAGCAAGGGCCCCGGTAGCAGCAGTGTCTCCTAGGAGCCCTACCCCAGATTCAGCAAAGCATCGCCACCTCATCCAGGCACCTCTCCCGCAGTAAGGTAAGGCCATGGATCGAAGGGCGCGGGTGGTGTTAGTGCCAGAGGATCGTGGCCTATCTAGGGCCGGGGGGTGAGGGGGAGTGTGTAGTGCAATTGGATCAATCGAGAGCCATGGGGGGAAGGGTGCTAGTGCGAGTGAGGTGGTCAGGTCTGCTTGCCGCCCCCCCCCCCCTAAATTTTGACCACCAGCCACCACTGGTACAGGTCATAGACAGATAAAGTAAAGGGGTTAATGTACTGGTTTAATACAGTGCTATATAGATGAAGATAAAGGGGTTAATGTTCAAATGGGCGGGAGAGGGAGGCGAGGGGTTTATTTTACAGGTCACATGGAGACAGCATTATATCTAGTATGTGTTTGGAGAGGAAGGGCACGAAAGGGAAAAAAATAAGTTCTGTTTCAGTGCAACAGAATGAATGGATCAGCAGTTGCAGCCCCTGATCTATTCATTGTGTGCCCATTCATAGGTACTACTGATCTCTCTGCTTCCTCTGTTGTAAGGGAAAGTGGAGGGACCAGCACTGTAAATAACACCATGTGATCGCTGTGATGACCAATCATAGGGATTATATGGTACCCAGCCCCTTTGGATCGGCTGGTTACAGTGTCTATGTGTACCCAGCCATCTAATGACAGCCGGGTACACAGAGATAAGCCGGCCAATCGGCCACCTAATGGCTATATACCCAGTGCTATTTATAGATGGCGCTGGGTAAATAAAGGGCCACTGAACTGCCGTTGATAAGCGTACAGTGGTACATAAGTCAAACCTCCCAACTTTTTGAAATGGGAACGAGGGACACCTATTAGAAAAAGTATGTAGGCATAGGACACGCCCCCTGCCACACCCCCTTAAATGAAAATGATACAAAAAAAATTAAAATCTGTTAAACCCACAAGTGTTTTTTTTTTTTTTTTTTACCACTACTATTCCTTTATATTGGATTTTGACATTTACAAATGCAGCAATTTAGAAATTGGATGAAAGGTTCAGCACTTGGAAACACTTTTTGAAACATAAAAAGTGCATTTTATATACAATTATGTAGATCAGACCAAAATGAGGAACAAATGAGGAGAAAAGAGGGACAGAGGGACATTGCTCCAAATCAGGGACAATTGGGAGCAATACATAAGTGGGTAAGGTGATGTATTGTTCTGGGCAATCAGTGAATTATTTCGGCAGTCTAATGCCGCGTACAAACGATCGGACTTTCCGACAACAAAACCGTGGAATTTTGTTGGAAGGGTGTTGGCTCCAACTTGTCTTGCATACACACGGTCACACAAATGTTGGCCAACAATTACGAACGTTGTGACGTACAAGACGTACGGCGAGCCCATAAAAAGCAAGTTCAATAGTCCTGGGATATCTCCATTACAAACGCTAGTTTTACAAGACTGAACTCTTCCGGCTCGTACTTGATTTCCGAGCATGCGTGGACTTTTGTGCGACGGACTTGTGTACACACGATCGGAAAGTCCGAGAACAAAAATTTGTTGGCGGAAAATTTGAGAACCTGCTAGCCAACATTTGTTGGCGGAAAGTCAGACAACAAATGTTCTATGTAGCATACACACGGTCTGACTTTTCGCCCAACAAGCTCACATCCAACATTTGTTGTTGGAAAATCCGATTGTGTGTACGGGGCAATAGTTTATAAAGAACAAACATAATTACTAACCAGTGCACTGTGTACTTACCCGTTCTGAAGAAGATAGTACTTTTGGTCGCTTGTATTGGTAGGAGAGGCATGAATATTCACCACTTTGAGTTTGAAGGTGTTGGCATCCAGATCTGGTACGAGCACAGAAAGGTAAATAGTGTCTTCCACCGTCAAGGAGTCGGAGTCGGAGAGAGGGGTCGTATATGTGCTATCTTTATAGGCCACCATTACGGCTCTATAAATTCCATTTTTTGCAGATATATTTATTACTACGGGACTGGAAAATAAACAAACAACAGAAGATTACCTACCTAGAAACCCTTGTAGGTATGTGGCCATGCATCTATGTTATTATACAGAGTGAATGCAAAGCTAAAATATTTGCACTGAGGATAAAGAAAGAGCAAACCTATTAGATCTCTTCTTCTGCTCTGTGTATACTGGTGGGGAAGGTGAAGTTGATACACAAAATGAGGATTTCAAATGCACCACAAAGGTTTCAAATATGTATAAGAAACAGGCAAAATAAAAGTACCGTAAATACTCGAGTATAAGCCGACCCGAAAATAAACCGAGGCACCTAATTTTACCACAAAAACTGGGAAAACTTATTGACTCGGGTATAAGCCTAGGGTGAGAAATGCGCAGCTACTGTAAGTGGAAAAGAGGGTCAACAATGCCCATTTGCAGCCTCACTGTGCCCATTTGCATGCCTCACTGTGCCCATTTGCAGTCATAGGTCCCCCAAAACTTTGTAGTTAAGGGTTCCGAATTTTTGCAACCAAAATTTGGGGTCTCTGGACCCAAAGGGTCCCGAAATGACATTGCTGCAGATGGATACAGTTGACCGAATTTGGGGCCCTGTATCTCGGGCCACTTGGTGCTGGATATGTTATAGTGTTGGTCCCACTGGGTTCGCACACCAAATGTGGTGTTTTTAGCACTAAGTGGCCCCGAGATACTAGGCCCCAAAGTCGGGTCGGAAAATGTAATTCTCTGCTGCAGAAAAGTGCTTGACTCCAGTATAAGCAGAGGGGGGCACTTTCAGCACAAAAAAATGTGCTGAAAAACTCGGCTTATACTCGAGTATATACGGTACGGTAATTTAAGTGACCATGTCAGTATAAAAATAGTTGAGAAGCGACATTCCTGCAATGGAAGAGATTTCAATCTCACCTCTTATGCCGCTTACACGCAATCGCAATTCTCGTCTAAAAAGGTCTGATGGTTTTTGCGTCGGAATTTCCAACGGAATTTCGCTCAAGCTGTGTTGCCTACACACGGTCACACCAAATTCCGACGGTCAATAACACTGCGACATACAACACGTTCGACGGCACTATAAAATGTAGAAGTTTAATGCTTCTGAGCATGCGTCGAATTGTTTCCGAGCATGCGTCGGAATTTTGCGTGTCGGAATTGCATACACACGATCGAAAAATCCGATAGAAAGGTTTTCCGTCGGAAAAATTAAGAACAGGTTCTCAATCCAAAGTCCGACAGAAAAAGACCGATGGGCATACACACGGTCGGAAAATCCGATGGAAAGCTCCCATCGGACTGTTTCCATCGGAAATTCCGACCGTGTGTACGCGGCATTAGACGGCCCATATCTCCTACCTTTCCTCTGTTCCTGTGCTGCAGCCTCCACCAGACTCTTCAGTATTCTACACTTCCGGAAGTGTGGGATTCCTGTGTCTGCCAGCACATGCCATGGTTCCTTCACCTGCCCCCAATGTCACTACAGGACTCAGCAGAGACATAGGAGGTGGATTATTTTTTTTTTAAATCAAATATATATTTTTTTATTATTATTAACCGCTTCAGCCCTAGAAGATTTTACCCCCCTTCCTGACCAGAGCACTTTTTGCGATTCGGCACTGCGTCGCTTTAACCACTTCCCGACCGCCCCCTGTATATATACGTCGGCAGAATGGCACGTACAGGCAGAATCACGTACCTGTACGTGACATTCTTCCGGCGGTTGGGGGGTCCGATCGGACCCCCCTCCGCCGGCGGGACGGTCGGGATCGCTTCAGGAGCGATCCGGGACGAGGGGACGGCCAGTGGTTTCTGGCCACCCCCTCGCGATCGCTCCTGGCCAATGAAAAGCTTCCCCTTCCTGTCTATTGTATAGACAGGAAGGCGGAAGTGATGTCACGCTCGGTGCGCCGGTCTATGTGACCGGAGACGCCGAGCGGCGAACATGTTAAGGTTAGTGCACAACACTACACTGACACCAGTACAGTTAGGCACATATTCCACCCCCCTGTCACCCCCTGATCACCCCCCAGATCACCCCCTCCCCCCCAGTCACAGTGTCACTAGTTGCAGTGATCATTTTTTTACTGATCACTGCATTTAGTGTCAGTGTGACTGTAATAACTGTCAGGGCAGTTAGTTTTAGGTCCAAGGTAGCCCCCTACCCCCCCCTAATAAAGGTTTAACCCCTTGATTGCCCCCCAGGTAACCCTTTCACCCCCTTTTGCCAGTGTCACTAAGCGATCGTTTTTCTGATCGCTGTATTAGTGTCACTGCTGTCGCTAGGTAACCATTTTTTTTTTTTTAGGTAACCGCCATGTTTATATAGGTTCATAAATAGTTTTATAGGTCAGGTACCCCCATATTACAACCTAAATAAAGTTTTAACCCCTTGATTGCCCCTAGAGTTAACCCTTTCACCAGTGATCACTGTATAACTGTCACTGGTGACGCTGGTTAGCCAGTTAGTTATTTCGTTATTTAGGTTCCCCGTCAGGTTTTTATATAGCGTCAGGTACCCCCATATATTACCTAATAAAGGTTTTAACCCCCTGATTGCCCCTAGTTAACCCTTTCACCCCCTTTTGCCAGTGTCACTAAGCGATCGTTTTTCTGATCGCTGCATTAGTGTCGCTAGGTAACCATTTTTTTTTTTTTAGGTAAACGCCATGTTTATATAGGTTCATAAATAGGTTTATAGGTCAGGTACCCCCATATTACAACCTAAATAAAGGTTTTAACCCCCTGATTGCCCCTAGAGTTAACCCTTTCACCAGTGATCACTGTATAACTGTCACTGGTGACGCTGGTTAGCCAGTTAGTTATTTCGTTATTTAGGTTCCCCGTCAGGTTTTTATATAGCGTCAGGTACCCCCATATATTACCTAATAAAGGTTTAACCCCCTGATTGCCCCTAGTTAACCCTTTCACCCCCTTTTGCCAGTGTCACTAAGCGATCGTTTTTCTGATCGCTGCATTAGTGTCGCTAGGTAACCAGTTTTTTTTTTTGTATTACTGTTACGGGTGACGCTGGTTAGTTAGCTTGTTTTTTATACTGTCAGGGCACCCGCCATTTATTACCCAATAACGGTTTAACCCCCTGATCGCCCGGCGGGTGATATCAATTAGGTTTTAGGGTCAAATAAGGTCTGCGTCGCCCCAGGTTAGTGCCAGTACCGCAAACACCCACGCACAAAGCATACACCTCCCTTAGTGGCACAGTATCTGAACAGATCAATATCTGATCTGATCAGATCTATACTAGCGTCCCAGCAGTTTAGGGTTCCAAAAAAAAACGCATTGTTAGCGGGATCAGCCCAGATACCTGCTAGCACCTGCGTTTTCCCCCTCCGCCCAGCCCAGCCCACCCAAGTGCAGTATCGATCGATCACTGTCACTTACAAAACACTAAGCACACATAACTGCAGCGTTCGCAGAGTCAGGCCTGATCCCTGCGATCGCTAACAGTTTTTTTGTGGTAGCGTTTTGATTCAGTCGCTTCAGTCAGGAGCATGGGGGCAGCAGGGGGGGGGAGGAGCGATTGGCTCCTAATGCCACGTACATACGGTCGAAATTCCGACCGTGTGTACACGGCATAACTTTTGCGGGAGGATGCCCCCATGCATCGGCATATATAAATGGTGCATGTATGCCCATCATTAGAAGTGGGTGGATGAAGGGAGGTATTCTAATGGTGGGCATACCCACCAATCAATCTCTTTTTTTTTCGTTCAGCCAAGAGGCTGCATGAAAAAAAAAAGATTACAATATATGTCCAGTATGTTGCTGGACTTTGAATGGTTATACCAGAATGATGCCTGCAGGTTTAGGTATCATCTTGGTATCATTCTTTTCAGCCAGTGATCGGCTTTCATGTAAAAGCAATTCTAGCGGGTAATTAGCCTCTAGACTGCTTTTACAAGCAGTGGGAGGGAATGTCCCCCCTCCCGGATATAAACCGCGCCATTGGGAAATTGGGAAAGCATTTTATCACACCAATCTTGGTGTGGTCAGATGCTTTGAGGGCAGAGGAAAGATCTAGGGTCTAATAGACCCCAATTTTTTCAAAAAAAGAGTACCTGTCACTGCCTATTGCTATCATAGGGGATATTTACATTCCCTGAGATAACAATAAAAATCATAACAAAGAAAAAAAAATGGAAGGAACAGTTTAAAAATAAAATAAAAAAGCTAAATAAATAAAAAAAAACAAAAAAAAAAAAAAAAAAAAGCACCCCTGCCCCCCCTTCTCTTGCGCAAAGGCGTACACAAGCGTTGGTCTGGCGTCATATGTAAACAGCAATTGCACCATGCATGTGAGGTATCACCGCGAAGGTCAGATCGAGGGCAGTAATTTTAGCAGTAGACCTCCTCCGTGAATCTAATGTGGTATCATGTAAAGGCTTTTAAAGGCTTTTAAAAATGTATGTAGTTTGTCGCCACTGCGTGTTTGTGCGCAATTTTAAAGCATGTCGTGTTTGGTATCCATGTACTCGGCCTAAGATCATATTTTTTATTTCATCAAAAATTTGAGCAATATAGTGTGTTTTAGTGCATTAAAATAAAAAAAAGTGTATTTTTTCCACAAAAAATGCGTTTGAAAAATCGCTGCGCAAATACTGTGTGGAAAAAAAAAATGCAACACCCACCATTTTAATCTGTAGGGCCTTTGCTTTAACATTATATATAGTGTTTGGGGGTTCAACGTAATTTTCTTGCAAAAAAAAAATATGTTTTCATGTAAACAAAAAGTGTCAGAAAGGGCTTTGTCTACAAGTGGTTAGAAGAGTGGGTGACGTGTGACATAGGCTTCTAAATGTTGTGCATAAAATGCCAGGACAGTTCAAACCCCCCCCAAATGACCCCATTTTGGAAAGTAGACACCCCAAGCTATTTGATGAGAGCAATGTTGAGCCCATTAAATATTTTTTTTTTTTTTGTCCCAAGAGATTGAATAATGAAAAAAAAAAAATATATATATTTTTTTTACAAAAAGTTGTCACTAAATGATATATTGCTCAAACATGTCATGGGCATATGTAGAAATACACCCCAAAATACATTCTGTTGCTTCTCCTGAGTACGGGGATACCACATGTGTGGGACTTTTTGGGAGCCTAGCTGCGTACGGAACCCCAAAAACCAATCACCGCCTTCAGGCTTTCTAAGGGTGTAATTTTTTTATTTCACTTCTCACTGCCAATCACAGTTTCGGAGGCCATGGAATGCCCAGATGGCATAAAACCCCCCAAAATGACCCCATTTTGGAAAGTAGACACCCCAAGCTATTTGCTGAGAGGTATTGTGAGTATTTTGCAGATGTCGCTTTTTGTCACAAAGTTTTGAAAATTGAAAAAAAAAAAAAAAATTTTTTTTTCTTTACTTTCTTCATTTTCAAAAACAAATGAGAGCTGTAAAATACTCACCATGCCTCTCAACAAATAGCTTGGGGTGTCTACTTTCCAAAATGGGGTCATTTGGGGGGGTTTTGTGCTATTTTGGCATTTTATGGCCTTCGAAACGGTGATAGGTAGTGAGGAGTGAAATCAAAAAATTTGCACCCTTAGAAATCCTGAAGGCGGTGCTTGGGTTTCGGGGCCCCGTACGCGGCTAGGCTCCCAAAAAGTCCCACACATGTGGTATCCCCATACTCAGGAGAAGCAGCAAAATGTATTTTGGGGTGCAATTCCACATATAACTATGGCATGTGTGAGCAATATATCATTTAGTGACAACTTTTTGAAAAAAAAAAAAATCTTTTTTATTTTTGTCTTTATTCAATCACTTGGGACTAAAAAAAAAAATATTCAATGGGCTCAACATGCCTCTCAGCAAATAGCTTGGGGTGTCTACTTTCCAAAATGGGGTCATTTGGGGGGTTTTGTACTTCTCTGCCATTTTAGCACCTCAAGAAATGAAATAGGCAGTCATAAATTAAAAGCGGTGTAAATTCCAGAAAATGTACTCTAGTTTGTAGACGCTATAACTTTTGCGCAAACCAATAAATATACGCTTATTGGCATTTTTTTTACTAAAGACATGTGGCTGAATACATTTTGGCCCAAATGTTTGACTAAAATTGAGTTTATTAGATTTTTTTTATAACAAAAAGTAGAAAATCTCTTTTTTTTTCAAAATTTTCGCTCTTTTTCCGTTTATATCGCAAAAAATAAAAATCACAGAGGCAATCAAATACCATCAAAAGAAAGCTCTATTTGTGGGAAGAAAAGGACGCAAATTTCGTTTGGTTACAAAATTGCATGACCGCGCAATTACCAGTTAAAGTAGTGCAGTGCGAAATTGAAAAAAGACCTCTGGTCCTTTGGCTGCCAAATGGTCCGGGGCTGAAGTGGTTAACTGACAATTGCGCGGTCGTGCGACGTTTCACCCAAACAAAATTGATGTCCTTTTTTCCCCCTCATATAGAGCTTTCTTTAGGTGGTATTTGATCGCCTCTGCATTTTTTAATTTTTACGCCATGAACCAAAAAATGACTGTCAATTTTGAAAAAAAAAGCAATATTTTTTACTTTTTTGCTATAATAAATATCCCCCAAAATATATATAAAAAAAACGAATGTTTTCCTCAGTTGAGGCCGATGTGTATTCTTCTACATATTTTTTGTTAAAAAAAATCGCAATAAGCGTATATTGATTGGTTTACGCAAAAGTTATAGCGTCTACAAAATAGGGGATCATTTTATGGCATTTTTTTATTATAAATTTTTTTTTTTAGTAGTAATGGCGGCGATCTGCGATTTTTATCATGACTGTGACATTATGGCGGACACATCAGACACTTTTGACACTATTTTGGGACAATTGTCATTTATACAGCGATCAGTGCTATAAAAATGCACTGATTACTGTGTAAATGACACTGGCAGGGAAGAGGTTAAACACTAGGGGGGGCGATCAAAGGGTTAAGTGTGTCCTAGGGAGTGATTCTAACTGTGGGGGGGTGGGCTACTACTCACATGACAGCAATCATTGCTCCCGATGAGAGGGAGCAGTGATCTCTGTCATATCACAAGGCAGAACAGGGAAATTCCTTGTTTACATCTCCCCGTTCTGCCGCACCGTGACACGATCGACCGGGACACTGGCGGACATCAAGTCTGCGGATCCCGTGGGCGCGGTCACGCTGTACGCGGCGGGCGCACGGCCGCTAGCCCCGCCAATTAAAGGGGATGTACAGGTATGCACCATTTGCCCACCGCTGCCATTGTGCTGACGTATATCGGCGTGCGGCGGTCGGCAAGTGGTTAAACATACAAACAAATAATATGTCAAATGAATCGATAAAGTATCAAGAAATAGGAAAGCACACAAACCAAACAAACCTTGCACCTCTCGGACTAAAATAACTTAGCATACAATAAACAAAACATAATATGAACATGGATACATTTTACACATCAAATTGAGCTCCCCTAATATCAATCATCAGAAACCAAAAGATAGTTGGGACTTTGAAGGAAGCAATTGGATAGTGGAGGTAGATTGTAAATAAATAATGTTTAATTGATGACATAAATCTAAAACCATAAGAAGTATTTAATCATTTCATATATATATATTATATATATATATATATATACATAGCGCGTGCACAGGGCATAAACATGATGAATAGAATGATACAAACATAGCTGTTGTCACAAACTATACACGTATTTAATTTAATATTTTGTTTCCAAATATTTCTGCTCCATGGATTATACACCGCTACCTTCTGCTATATGGAGATTGTTTTGTTTACACCTCGCACATTTCCTTTCCGCCCGATGTTGCATCCTTATATTATGCTGCCTCAGCTCCCGTGGTGGGGTCTGTATCCTCGGCCTACCCTGTGCCGGTCACCATGCCCTGCATCCGCTGTTTGGGTTGGTGAGTGTGGTTGGTGAGCCATCTATAGACATATAACATCTTGTATATTTTTACTTTTTAAAAAAAATGATATATTACTTTATTATATATATCTTATAGGAATTTCTGGTGCATCTGCTCCTGACGAGTGGAAAAAAATCCACGAAACGCGTCGAGCTATACTTGATGTCACAGTTACATTCCATACGGATTGATCCTTATCCAGTTACTATCAATACTCTACGATATTGTTTATATATCAGTTAATAGATACATATATACCATGTGGGCACATGTGCCAGCCTTGGGCATGTTGCCGTGGCATTTGCATGCCATAGTATCTATATCTTTTTTATTACTCTGATCATGTGTCGCTATGTTTGTAGACATGTGCACTGACAAAAAATTTGTTCATTTTCATTAGTTGTTTTGCTTTTTTCGGAAATTCGGAAAATCGAAAATTCGGGAATTCGCAAATTCGGAATTCGGAAATTTGGGGAATTTTCACATTTCTAGTTTTCGGATTTACGACTTTCCGAATTTCGAATTTTCGTATTTCTGAATTTCCGAATTTTCGAATTACCGAAGTTCGTATTTCCGAATTTTCGCATTTTCGGATTTCCGAATTACCGGATTTTCAAATTTTCGGATTTCCGAAATTCCGAATTTTCGGATATCCAAAATTCAGAATTTTCAAATTTACGAATTTCGAATTTCCGAATTTCAAATTTTCGGATTTCCGAATTTCTTTTTTATGAATTTACGAATTTTGAATTTTCGCATTTTCGGATTTCCGTATTATCGAATTTCCGAATTTTGGATTTTCAGTTTTTCGGAATTCCGAATTTTCGGACTTTCGGATTTTCGGAATTCAATGATTTCAATGATTTGAAAATACCAAAATTTGAAAATCTGAAAAAAGAAAGAAAATCTGTTTAATTAATAACTAACTAGTAAATTAACGAGTACGAATTTATCTGAAGTTACGAATTATCGGAAATAACGAATGCTGCATCTAAACAAATGGAAAAAGGTTTTATTATTATTATTGTTATTTATTATTATTAGATCGTTACGTTCCATTTGTTTAGATGCGGCATTTGTTATTTCAGATAATTCGTAACTTCGGATAAATTCGTACTCGTTATGTTCACTAACAGACAAATTTGAAAGGAAATTCCAATACCTATAATTTAATAGTTAGTTATTATTTAGAATTAAACTGATTTTCTCTCTTTTTTTCAGATTTTCTATTTTTTTAATTTTAGAATTTCCGAATTCCGAAAATCCGAAATTCGGAAAATCCGAAAATCTGAAAATACGAAATTCGGAAATTAAAAATTCGGAAATTTGGAAATTAAAAATTTGAAAATACGAAATTCGGAAATTCGGAAATTTTGAAATCCGAAAATCTGAAAATCGAAACTTCGGAAATTCGAAAATTCGTTATTTTGGAAATTCGTTAATTCGGCAATTTCGGAAATTTCGGAAATTCGTAATTTCGCAAACTTTGAAATTCGGAAATTGAAAAATTCGGAAATTCGAAATTTTAGAATTTGTCAAAATTTGTTAAAAAACGAATTAGGAACTAAACGAATTGCACATGTCTATAATGTTTGTATCATTCTATTCATCATGTTTATGCCCTGTGCACGCGCTATGTATATATATAAAATGATTAAATACTTCTTATGGTTTTAGATTTATGTCATCAATTAAACATTTATTTACAATCTACCTCCACTATCCAATTGCTTCATTCAAAGTCCCAACTATCCTTTGGTTTCTATTCATTATCGGGATGGAAGCACCATGTGGTGCTTCATTTAAAGTCCCAACTCCCCCTCTCTTTTTCTAATATCAATCATTAGACTATGGCAACTTCCTCTAAGCAGCATCAAATTATCTTTCTTTTACGTACTGATTTCTTCTCTTCTACTCCTCACCCTTCTACCTCAGTTCTTTACTCCCATCTATCTCCTCTACCTTCACTCCTCTCCACTAGGTAAACCATCATATAAGTCATTACTAGGTTCTATCCAGCATGACCATATTTTACCAAACCTTTGGGGTGTACCTCTATGCTTATATGTTAATTTTTTGCTTTTAACCACTTCCCTACCCGCCCATGTACATATGACGCCCACAAGGTGGATCTCCCATCCTGGGTGGGCGTCATATGACGTCCTCTCATTCCCGGCCGCCTGGGGGGCACGCACGCGCGCGCGCGCCCGCGGCGTCGCTCGGGACCCGGTGCGAGTGCACGACGGCCGCGATGTCCGCCGGGCACCCGCAATTGCCTGTTAAAACAACGGGACCGTGCGGGACCGTGGAGCTGTGTGTGTAAACACACAGCTCCACGTCCTGTCAGCGGAGAGGAGACCGATCATGTGATCCCAGTACGGAGGATCACTGATCGGTCTCCTCCCCTTGTGAGTCCCCTCCCCCCACAGTTAGAATCACTCCTATAGGGAACACATTAACCCCTGCAGCGCCCCCTAGTGTTAACCCCTTCCCTGCCAGTCACATTTACACAGTAATCAATGCAATTTTATAGCAACGATCACTGTGTAAATGTGAATGGTCCCAAAAATGTGTCAAAAGTGTCAGAAGTGTCCGCCGCAATGTCGCAGTCACGAAAAAAAAATCGCAGATCGCCGCTATTACTAGTAAAAAAAAAAAAATGCAATAAATCTATCCCCTATTTTGTAGACGCTATAACTTTTGCGCAAACCGATCAATATACGCTTATTGCAATTTTTTTACCAAAAATATGTAGAGGAATACGTACCGGCCTAAACTGAGTAAAAAAATAGTTTTTTTTAAAAAAAATGGGATATTTATTATAGCAAAAAGTAAAAAATATTGTGTTTTTTTTTTCAAAATTGTCGCTCTTCTGTTTATAGCACAAAAAATAAAAACCACAGGGGCGATCAAATACCACCAAAAGAAAGCTCTATTTGTGGGAAAAAAAGGACGTCAATTTTGTTTGGGTGTAACGTTGCACGACCGCGCAATTGTTAGTTAAAGCGACGCAGTGCCGAATCGCAAAAAGTGCTCTGGTAAGGAAGGGTGTAAAATGGCCCGGTGCTGAAGTGGTTAACAGAACTCAGATGGGCTCATGAAAAGAATTTATTTGTAAGACTGCTCTAATATCAAAACAGAGCAGAACAGAAAACAGTTGTAAAAGTTATAAGGTGAAACCAACATTTGAATATAAAAAGATTACAGCATGGCACCATACCGCCTCAGGTCCTGATGGCTGGGGATGTGTCAGGATGTTGCAAATCTCACACTTGGTTACAGTGTACAGGGACAGGCTCAACACTCCATGTACAGGACAAGCAGATGGTTTCGACCTGATGTCATGGAGGGGGAGAGAGGAACACTCTCCTTGATGGTAAAGAAAAAATTGATGACAGGTGATGAACGGATGTTGCTATTCACATCGCTTCCTCCTTTCCCCGTCTTTTGGCGCCCTTTTCATCTTTAAAACTTGCTTCTGCTATGGCTCCCGTGACTTTGACAAAGCGCATGTGCGCGAAACTAGTAAGTCACGGTCGCCTTGGATACCCCAGCAGCGCGCGCCTAGCCGCCTTACGTTCCAGACCAGCGGTGGTGTTTGTCTCCTTCCGGGTGTTAGGTCGAATGTTTTCTCCCTCCTCGGAGTGAGACGTGGGACATTTTAAGCTCTGACTGCTCAGAAGGCATAGGACGGCATACTGTTGTCCTTTCCATCTTCCTCTCTGCATCCAGCGGATTTTTTCTTTACCATCAAGGAGAGTGTTCCTCTCTCCCCCTCCATGACATCAGGTCGAAACCATCTGCTTGTCCTGTACATGGAGTGTTGAGCCTGTCCCTGTACACTGTAACCAAGTGTGAGATTTGCAACATCCTGACACATCCCCAGCCATCAGGACCTGAGGCGGTATGGTGCCATGCTGTAATCTTTTTATATTCAAATGTTGGTTTCACCTTATAACTTTTACAACTGTTTTCTGTTCTGCTCTGTTTTGATATTAGAGCAGTCTTACAAATAAACTCTTTTCATGAGCCCATCTGAGCGCTGTCTTTGTGATCTCATCATTGTTTGAACTTTTTCCTCTGAAAGTTAAAACAGCTGCCTGGGGTCTGAACCTATTTTTGAAAGTTGCCTAGATATCTGGTGAGATGAGACTGTTTTCTTGAGCGCATGAAACATTTGTGTGTTTGTTTACTGAAGTGGTTAACCACTTTCAGACCGGACCAATTGGCAGCCAAAGGACCAGGCCCCTTTTTGCGATTCGGCACTGCGTCGCTTTAACTGACAATTGCGCGGTCGTGCGACGTGGCTCCCAAACAAAATTGACGTCCTTTTTTTTCCCACAAATAGAGCTTTCTTTTGGTGGTATTTGATCACCTCTGCGTTTTTTTTTTTTTTGCGCTATAAACAAAAAAGAGCGACAATTTTGAAAAAAAAAAACGCATTCTTTTTTATTTTTTTGCTATAATAAATATCCCCCAAAAATATATAAAAAAACATTTTTTTTTCCTCAGTTTAGGCCGATACATATTCTTCTACATATTTTTGGTAAAAAAAAATCGCAATAAGCGATTATTGATTGGTTTGCGCAGAAGTTATAGCGTTTAAAAGATAGGGGGTAGTTTTATAGCATTTTTATTAATAATTTTTTTTATTAGTAATGGCGGCGATCAGCGATTTTTTATTGTGACTGCGACATTATGGCGGATACATCGGACATTTTTGACACATTTTTGGGACCATTGTCATTTATACAGCAATCAATGCTATTTAAATGCATTGATTCCTGTGTAAATGACACTGGCAGTGAAGGGGTTAACCACAAGGGGGCAGTGTAGGGGTTAAGTATGCCTAGGGTGTGTTTCTTCCTGTGGGGGGGCGGGGGCTGTCAGCTAGTGAATGCTGATCTCTGCTCCAATCACAGGGAGCAGAGATCGGCGTCACTAGTTGCTAGGCAGAACGGGGAGATGCTGTGTATTTCCGCATCTCCCCATTCAGCCTTACCGTGAGACGATCCGTGTCCCCGCGGTAATCGAGTCTGCGGGACCCGCGACCGGCCTCACGGGGGTCCCGACTGGCGCGGGAGCGCGCCGCTCCCGGCGTGCTCCCGATGGCATGGACGGCATTAAGTAGGGACTTATATATACGCCCTCCTGCCTGTCCGTGCCATTCTGCCGACGTATATCGTTGTGCGCCGGTCGGGAACCGGTTAAGTATATAGTTATGTTTCTCAAACCCTTGTTTATGGGTTTGAAGATCAGCAGGTGACCATTTTTGTAAAATAACTTTACGTGCTAAGTATAGAGATCTTATCCACATAGTATGCATCTCTACTGGTAATGCTCCATCAGGTATTATTGCCAATAGTGCAAGTTTGGGCATCCCTGTTATCTCAGTGGAGCATAATAAATTTAGTTATAAATATTTTTTTCCAGTAACGATGAAGCTTTGGACATCGCCAGAGCATGTGGATAAGAGAGCCATTAAATAGAGAGCATCGCGGGCATAAAGATTTTATATATTATCCCCAAGCATAGAGTTTTTGTGGGGTATAATGAGCCCTATGTATGATAAAAAGCTGAGCCTTTGGGAGGGCGAGCGAGATGTCCTGGGAAGTGTTTCCAGGGCACGTGTCTAGTCCTCCTCATCTAGATCCTCTATGTCTCTGCCACGGGGCAAAACTGTTTTTATGTTTTTCAGTATTCTCTATTATTTGTAAGTTGGAAAAAAAGATCTCCTATTAATCCTCGTTTCGTGCACACTCGGGAGCCTTGAATACGAAAGAGGCTTATGAAGGCTGAAGCACTGAAGCAGAAGGAACGTTTATAAAAACTCTTCTATTGCATATAGATTTCCTCCTGATTTCACAGGGTCACTTGAAAACACTTGGCCCAGATAGCTTACACCCATGTGTCCTCAGAGAGCTGAGCTCAGTTATATCTAAGGTTTTGTTTCTAATTTATTAAGACCTGGCACAAGGCCAATGTGGTCTCTATATTTAATAAGGGATTATGGTCTTCAACCAGTAAGTAGAGACCTTTCATTTAACCACTTGCCGACCGCCGCATGTACATATACGTCGACAGAATGGCACGGCTGGGCAAATGTGCGTACATCCCGTACGTCCCTTTGATTTTGCCGCCGTGTGGTCACGTGTGCACTGCCGGTGGCGCACGCGCGACCCTGCCGGGAGCTCCGTGAGTAGGATCGCGGGTCCCGCGGACTCGATCGCCACAGGGATTTTTCGTCTCACGGAGCTGAAGACACTGTCACTGATCATTATACACGATTTATATAGTGCCAACAGTTTACGCAGCGCTTTACAATGTATAGGGGGACAACACAATTACAGTACAGTTCAATACAAAAAGGTACAGGAGGGCCCGGCTCGTAGAGCTTACATTCTAAATGGAGGGGGTTGTGGTACAAAAGGTAATAGCTGCAGAGAATGATTTGATGGGGTTGGCTCTGGGACAATTGTTGTTTAGGTGTTTGTGGGATCGGGAGCTATGATCAGTGAAGTGTCATTCGTAGCCACGCCCCCTAACAGTTAGAATCACTCCCCAGGACACACTTAACCTCTCCCTAGCCCCCTAGTGATTAACCCATTCACTGCCAGTGTAAGTTTTACAGTAATCAGTGCAATTTTATAGCACTGGTCGCTGTAAAAATGACAATGGTCCCAAAAATGTATCAAAATTGTCCGATGTGTCCGCCATAATTTCGCAGTCATGATAAAAATCGCTGATCGCCGCCATTACTAGTAAAAAAAAATGTATTAATAAAAATGCCATAAAACAAAGCCCTATTTTGTAGATGCTATAACTTTTGCGCAAACCAATCAAAAATCGCTTATTGCGATTTTTTTTACCAAAAATATGTAGAAGAATACGTATCGGCCTAAACTGAGGAAAAAAAATTTTTTTATATATTTTTGGGGGATATTTATTATAGCAAAAAGTAAAAAATAATGTGTTTTTTTCAAAATTGTAGCTCTATTTTTGTTTATAGCGCAAAAAATAAAAACCGCAGAGGTGATCAAATACCACCAAAAGAAAGCTCTATTTGTGGGAAAAAAGGACGTCAATTTTGTTTGGGAGCCACGTCGCACGACCGCGCAATTGTCAGTTAAAGCGACGCAGTGCCGAATCGCAAAAAGTGCTCTGGTCTTTGGCCAGCAAAATATTCCGGGGCTTAAGTGGTTAAACCTCTACTGTAGGGAAGATACTTGAAGGTTTGCTAAAGGACCTCATACAAGAGTATGATGCGCATCGTGGGTCCACCCCTCCCTCCCCCCGCACTTGGTGCTCGGGAGGCTCGGGTGGACGCCCCTTTGAGCATCGGCGCCACAACCGTGACGTCAAGCGCGTGACGTCTCTCTTGACGTCTGACGTCCTAGTATCATCTACGTGGCATTTGTGAGTGGGTTTTGGCGCCAATCGCTGAGCGTTCAATCAGCTCAGGTGCGGATGCCCTCCCACTCACTATTCACGCATGTGGCGTTGACGATATATATACTCACCCCCCAGTTGGAGCGGGCTGCTCACATGGCCGGTCTCCTCCTTGGTAGTCTACACACTGGCTGTTTTCCCGCCAGTGCTGTATGGTATGCAGCATACAGGTAAGCGCTTTGGTGTTCAGGGTCACTTCGGCTGTCACATTTTTTGTTTTTTGGTCCTTTTTGCATTTTTTTCTTCCTTTTTTCACTTAGTTTAATTCGTTTATCACTTTATTGATTCATCAAACACACATTATTTCAATAACTGCTTATGACACACACTAGCAATTCTTTTCTTTTCTATTACCACCCCATATAGAGACAAATTATGCCCATTCACCATTTATCCTCACATAATTTATCATTGTTCCTCACCACATACATACACAATATATATTAATTAAACATTTGTTCCCAGATATTTTGGCTTAAAGAACAAACACCCCATCACTGTTGTCAAACGGAGATCCCCCCTTCACCCAGGCGCTTTGCCACCATCCGTTGTTGCAAGTGTGTATTATGCCGTCTCAGCTCCCGCAGTGAAGTCTGTGCCTCCGACCCTCTCCATGACTGCTCCCAGTTCTCGCACTCTTTGCTAGGGTCGGTAAGTGTGTCTGGTCAATAACCGTCATTACGGTCTGTCCTCAGTCTGTTTTCTACAAAGTATGGCTTATCATATCCATATTTGTTACAGGAATCTGTCGCATCTGCTCCTGACGAGTGGGGAAACACCCACGAAACGCGTAGAGCTATACCTTGATGCCACAGCCATATCAACCACATTTTTATGATGGTACCAATACCATACAGTATTATCATATACACTTTCCATGCGACCATCACTTTAGCTATCAGGCATGCCGTCTGTAGCGTATGCAGGTTTTATTATTGTTCTAGATGCCATTAATTTGATTACTATGTACTCATTTAGATTATCCCTATTTATCATGCTGATATTTTGTACATATTACACATGGCTGTACATATATGAAATTAATTTGTTTTATTGTATACTATCATGAAATAAATAGCTTTATACTTTTTACCTCTGCACTCTCAACTGCTTCATTTAAAGTCCCAAATTCCCCTTTTTTTGTATATACTAGATATAGGGATGGAGGCGCATACCCACGCCTCATTCAAAGTCCCAAAAACCCTCTTTCTTTACAAACCAATATAGGGATGGAAGCAGCTGAGAAATTGGACTAGCAGTGTTCCCCTGCTACCCATGCCCGAGGTGTTCTCTTAGATATTTGCATGCCCCATATGGGATCTTCATACCTGACATAATTACATATACTTGTTGCTAATTCTGTATGTTGTCATGGCTTCAACAATAATATTAACAGACGGCACTACAAGTACTGGTCTCATGGTTGTATAGAACTATGAATGCTTTTCCCTTCTTTACACACTTATCGCAGGGCAATGGATTGTGCCACTGCGATCTGTCATGGTTATTGGTGGTGTTGGGGGCTGTCTTTGCGGGAGCTGCGATGCGCATCGTGGGTCCACCCCTCCCTCCCCCCGCACTTGGTGCTCGGGAGGCTCGGGTGGACGCCCCTTTGAGCATCGGCGCCACAACCGTGACGTCAAGCGCGTGACGTCTCTCTTGACGTCTGACGTCCTAGTATCATCTACGTGGCATTTGTGAGTGGGTTTTGGCGCCAATCGCTGAGCGTTCAATCAGCTCAGGTGCGGATGCCCTCCCACTCACTATTCACGCATGTGGCGTTGACGATATATATACTCACCCCCCAGTTGGAGCGGGCTGCTCACATGGCCGGTCTCCTCCTTGGTAGTCTACACACTGGCTGTTTTCCCGCCAGTGCTGTATGGTATGCAGCATACAGGTAAGCGCTTTGGTGTTCAGGGTCACTTCGGCTGTCACATTTTTTGTTTTTTGGTCCTTTTTGCATTTTTTTCTTCCTTTTTTCACTTAGTTTAATTCGTTTATCACTTTATTGATTCATCAAACACACATTATTTCAATAACTGCTTATGACACACACTAGCAATTCTTTTCTTTTCTATTACCACCCCATATAGAGACAAATTATGCCCATTCACCATTTATCCTCACATAATTTATCATTGTTCCTCACCACATACATACACAATATATATTAATTAAACATTTGTTCCCAGATATTTTGGCTTAAAGAACAAACACCCCATCACTGTTGTCAAACGGAGATCCCCCCTTCACCCAGGCGCTTTGCCACCATCCGTTGTTGCAAGTGTGTATTATGCCGTCTCAGCTCCCGCAGTGAAGTCTGTGCCTCCGACCCTCTCCATGACTGCTCCCAGTTCTCGCACTCTTTGCTAGGGTCGGTAAGTGTGTCTGGTCAATAACCGTCATTACGGTCTGTCCTCAGTCTGTTTTCTACAAAGTATGGCTTATCATATCCATATTTGTTACAGGAATCTGTCGCATCTGCTCCTGACGAGTGGGGAAACACCCACGAAACGCGTAGAGCTATACCTTGATGCCACAGCCATATCAACCACATTTTTATGATGGTACCAATACCATACAGTATTATCATATACACTTTCCATGCGACCATCACTTTAGCTATCAGGCATGCCGTCTGTAGCGTATGCAGGTTTTATTATTGTTCTAGATGCCATTAATTTGATTACTATGTACTCATTTAGATTATCCCTATTTATCATGCTGATATTTTGTACATATTACACATGGCTGTACATATATGAAATTAATTTGTTTTATTGTATACTATCATGAAATAAATAGCTTTATACTTTTTACCTCTGCACTCTCAACTGCTTCATTTAAAGTCCCAAATTCCCCTTTTTTTGTATATACTAGATATAGGGATGGAGGCGCATACCCACGCCTCATTCAAAGTCCCAAAAACCCTCTTTCTTTACAAACCAATATAGGGATGGAAGCAGCTGAGAAATTGGACTAGCAGTGTTCCCCTGCTACCCATGCCCGAGGTGTTCTCTTAGATATTTGCATGCCCCATATGGGATCTTCATACCTGACATAATTACATATACTTGTTGCTAATTCTGTATGTTGTCATGGCTTCAACAATAATATTAACAGACGGCACTACAAGTACTGGTCTCATGGTTGTATAGAACTATGAATGCTTTTCCCTTCTTTACACACTTATCGCAGGGCAATGGATTGTGCCACTGCGATCTGTCATGGTTATTGGTGGTGTTGGGGGCTGTCTTTGCGGGAGCTGCGATGCGCATCGTGGGTCCACCCCTCCCTCCCCCCGCACTTGGTGCTCGGGAGGCTCGGGTGGACGCCCCTTTGAGCATCGGCGCCACAACCGTGACGTCAAGCGCGTGACGTCTCTCTTGACGTCTGACGTCCTAGTATCATCTACGTGGCATTTGTGAGTGGGTTTTGGCGCCAATCGCTGAGCGTTCAATCAGCTCAGGTGCGGATGCCCTCCCACTCACTATTCACGCATGTGGCGTTGACGATATATATACTCACCCCCCAGTTGGAGCGGGCTGCTCACATGGCCGGTCTCCTCCTTGGTAGTCTACACACTGGCTGTTTTCCCGCCAGTGCTGTATGGTATGCAGCATACAGGTAAGCGCTTTGGTGTTCAGGGTCACTTCGGCTGTCACATTTTTTGTTTTTTGGTCCTTTTTGCATTTTTTTCTTCCTTTTTTCACTTAGTTTAATTCGTTTATCACTTTATTGATTCATCAAACACACATTATTTCAATAACTGCTTATGACACACACTAGCAATTCTTTTCTTTTCTATTACCACCCCATATAGAGACAAATTATGCCCATTCACCATTTATCCTCACATAATTTATCATTGTTCCTCACCACATACATACACAATATATATTAATTAAACATTTGTTCCCAGATATTTTGGCTTAAAGAACAAACACCCCATCACTGTTGTCAAACGGAGATCCCCCCTTCACCCAGGCGCTTTGCCACCATCCGTTGTTGCAAGTGTGTATTATGCCGTCTCAGCTCCCGCAGTGAAGTCTGTGCCTCCGACCCTCTCCATGACTGCTCCCAGTTCTCGCACTCTTTGCTAGGGTCGGTAAGTGTGTCTGGTCAATAACCGTCATTACGGTCTGTCCTCAGTCTGTTTTCTACAAAGTATGGCTTATCATATCCATATTTGTTACAGGAATCTGTCGCATCTGCTCCTGACGAGTGGGGAAACACCCACGAAACGCGTAGAGCTATACCTTGATGCCACAGCCATATCAACCACATTTTTATGATGGTACCAATACCATACAGTATTATCATATACACTTTCCATGCGACCATCACTTTAGCTATCAGGCATGCCGTCTGTAGCGTATGCAGGTTTTATTATTGTTCTAGATGCCATTAATTTGATTACTATGTACTCATTTAGATTATCCCTATTTATCATGCTGATATTTTGTACATATTACACATGGCTGTACATATATGAAATTAATTTGTTTTATTGTATACTATCATGAAATAAATAGCTTTATACTTTTTACCTCTGCACTCTCAACTGCTTCATTTAAAGTCCCAAATTCCCCTTTTTTTGTATATACTAGATATAGGGATGGAGGCGCATACCCACGCCTCATTCAAAGTCCCAAAAACCCTCTTTCTTTACAAACCAATATAGGGATGGAAGCAGCTGAGAAATTGGACTAGCAGTGTTCCCCTGCTACCCATGCCCGAGGTGTTCTCTTAGATATTTGCATGCCCCATATGGGATCTTCATACCTGACATAATTACATATACTTGTTGCTAATTCTGTATGTTGTCATGGCTTCAACAATAATATTAACAGACGGCACTACAAGTACTGGTCTCATGGTTGTATAGAACTATGAATGCTTTTCCCTTCTTTACACACTTATCGCAGGGCAATGGATTGTGCCACTGCGATCTGTCATGGTTATTGGTGGTGTTGGGGGCTGTCTTTGCGGGAGCTGCGATGCGCATCGTGGGTCCACCCCTCCCTCCCCCCGCACTTGGTGCTCGGGAGGCTCGGGTGGACGCCCCTTTGAGCATCGGCGCCACAACCGTGACGTCAAGCGCGTGACGTCTCTCTTGACGTCTGACGTCCTAGTATCATCTACGTGGCATTTGTGAGTGGGTTTTGGCGCCAATCGCTGAGCGTTCAATCAGCTCAGGTGCGGATGCCCTCCCACTCACTATTCACGCATGTGGCGTTGACGATATATATACTCACCCCCCAGTTGGAGCGGGCTGCTCACATGGCCGGTCTCCTCCTTGGTAGTCTACACACTGGCTGTTTTCCCGCCAGTGCTGTATGGTATGCAGCATACAGGTAAGCGCTTTGGTGTTCAGGGTCACTTCGGCTGTCACATTTTTTGTTTTTTTGGTCCTTTTTGCATTTTTTTCTTCCTTTTTTCACTTAGTTTAATTCGTTTATCACTTTATTGATTCATCAAACACACATTATTTCAATAACTGCTTATGACACACACTAGCAATTCTTTTCTTTTCTATTACCACCCCATATAGAGACAAATTATGCCCATTCACCATTTATCCTCACATAATTTATCATTGTTCCTCACCACATACATACACAATATATATTAATTAAACATTTGTTCCCAGATATTTTGGCTTAAAGAACAAACACCCCATCACTGTTGTCAAACGGAGATCCCCCCTTCACCCAGGCGCTTTGCCACCATCCGTTGTTGCAAGTGTGTATTATGCCGTCTCAGCTCCCGCAGTGAAGTCTGTGCCTCCGACCCTCTCCATGACTGCTCCCAGTTCTCGCACTCTTTGCTAGGGTCGGTAAGTGTGTCTGGTCAATAACCGTCATTACGGTCTGTCCTCAGTCTGTTTTCTACAAAGTATGGCTTATCATATCCATATTTGTTACAGGAATCTGTCGCATCTGCTCCTGACGAGTGGGGAAACACCCACGAAACGCGTAGAGCTATACCTTGATGCCACAGCCATATCAACCACATTTTTATGATGGTACCAATACCATACAGTATTATCATATACACTTTCCATGCGACCATCACTTTAGCTATCAGGCATGCCGTCTGTAGCGTATGCAGGTTTTATTATTGTTCTAGATGCCATTAATTTGATTACTATGTACTCATTTAGATTATCCCTATTTATCATGCTGATATTTTGTACATATTACACATGGCTGTACATATATGAAATTAATTTGTTTTATTGTATACTATCATGAAATAAATAGCTTTATACTTTTTACCTCTGCACTCTCAACTGCTTCATTTAAAGTCCCAAATTCCCCTTTTTTTGTATATACTAGATATAGGGATGGAGGCGCATACCCACGCCTCATTCAAAGTCCCAAAAACCCTCTTTCTTTACAAACCAATATAGGGATGGAAGCAGCTGAGAAATTGGACTAGCAGTGTTCCCCTGCTACCCATGCCCGAGGTGTTCTCTTAGATATTTGCATGCCCCATATGGGATCTTCATACCTGACATAATTACATATACTTGTTGCTAATTCTGTATGTTGTCATGGCTTCAACAATAATATTAACAGACGGCACTACAAGTACTGGTCTCATGGTTGTATAGAACTATGAATGCTTTTCCCTTCTTTACACACTTATCGCAGGGCAATGGATTGTGCCACTGCGATCTGTCATGGTTATTGGTGGTGTTGGGGGCTGTCTTTGCGGGAGCTGCGATGCGCATCGTGGGTCCACCCCTCCCTCCCCCCGCACTTGGTGCTCGGGAGGCTCGGGTGGACGCCCCTTTGAGCATCGGCGCCACAACCGTGACGTCAAGCGCGTGACGTCTCTCTTGACGTCTGACGTCCTAGTATCATCTACGTGGCATTTGTGAGTGGGTTTTGGCGCCAATCGCTGAGCGTTCAATCAGCTCAGGTGCGGATGCCCTCCCACTCACTATTCACGCATGTGGCGTTGACGATATATATACTCACCCCCCAGTTGGAGCGGGCTGCTCACATGGCCGGTCTCCTCCTTGGTAGTCTACACACTGGCTGTTTTCCCGCCAGTGCTGTATGGTATGCAGCATACAGGTAAGCGCTTTGGTGTTCAGGGTCACTTCGGCTGTCACATTTTTTGTTTTTTGGTCCTTTTTTTTGCATTTTTTTCTTCCTTTTTTCACTTAGTTTAATTCGTTTATCACTTTATTGATTCATCAAACACACATTATTTCAATAACTGCTTATGACACACACTAGCAATTCTTTTCTTTTCTATTACCACCCCATATAGAGACAAATTATGCCCATTCACCATTTATCCTCACATAATTTATCATTGTTCCTCACCACATACATACACAATATATATTAATTAAACATTTGTTCCCAGATATTTTGGCTTAAAGAACAAACACCCCATCACTGTTGTCAAACGGAGATCCCCCCTTCACCCAGGCGCTTTGCCACCATCCGTTGTTGCAAGTGTGTATTATGCCGTCTCAGCTCCCGCAGTGAAGTCTGTGCCTCCGACCCTCTCCATGACTGCTCCCAGTTCTCGCACTCTTTGCTAGGGTCGGTAAGTGTGTCTGGTCAATAACCGTCATTACGGTCTGTCCTCAGTCTGTTTTCTACAAAGTATGGCTTATCATATCCATATTTGTTACAGGAATCTGTCGCATCTGCTCCTGACGAGTGGGGAAACACCCACGAAACGCGTAGAGCTATACCTTGATGCCACAGCCATATCAACCACATTTTTATGATGGTACCAATACCATACAGTATTATCATATACACTTTCCATGCGACCATCACTTTAGCTATCAGGCATGCCGTCTGTAGCGTATGCAGGTTTTATTATTGTTCTAGATGCCATTAATTTGATTACTATGTACTCATTTAGATTATCCCTATTTATCATGCTGATATTTTGTACATATTACACATGGCTGTACATATATGAAATTAATTTGTTTTATTGTATACTATCATGAAATAAATAGCTTTATACTTTTTACCTCTGCACTCTCAACTGCTTCATTTAAAGTCCCAAATTCCCCTTTTTTTGTATATACTAGATATAGGGATGGAGGCGCATACCCACGCCTCATTCAAAGTCCCAAAAACCCTCTTTCTTTACAAACCAATATAGGGATGGAAGCAGCTGAGAAATTGGACTAGCAGTGTTCCCCTGCTACCCATGCCCGAGGTGTTCTCTTAGATATTTGCATGCCCCATATGGGATCTTCATACCTGACATAATTACATATACTTGTTGCTAATTCTGTATGTTGTCATGGCTTCAACAATAATATTAACAGACGGCACTACAAGTACTGGTCTCATGGTTGTATAGAACTATGAATGCTTTTCCCTTCTTTACACACTTATCGCAGGGCAATGGATTGTGCCACTGCGATCTGTCATGGTTATTGGTGGTGTTGGGGGCTGTCTTTGCGGGAGCTGCGATGCGCATCGTGGGTCCACCCCTCCCTCCCCCCGCACTTGGTGCTCGGGAGGCTCGGGTGGACGCCCCTTTGAGCATCGGCGCCACAACCGTGACGTCAAGCGCGTGACGTCTCTCTTGACGTCTGACGTCCTAGTATCATCTACGTGGCATTTGTGAGTGGGTTTTGGCGCCAATCGCTGAGCGTTCAATCAGCTCAGGTGCGGATGCCCTCCCACTCACTATTCACGCATGTGGCGTTGACGATATATATACTCACCCCCCAGTTGGAGCGGGCTGCTCACATGGCCGGTCTCCTCCTTGGTAGTCTACACACTGGCTGTTTTCCCGCCAGTGCTGTATGGTATGCAGCATACAGGTAAGCGCTTTGGTGTTCAGGGTCACTTCGGCTGTCACATTTTTTGTTTTTTGGTCCTTTTTGCATTTTTTTCTTCCTTTTTTCACTTAGTTTAATTCGTTTATCACTTTATTGATTCATCAAACACACATTATTTCAATAACTGCTTATGACACACACTAGCAATTCTTTTCTTTTCTATTACCACCCCATATAGAGACAAATTATGCCCATTCACCATTTATCCTCACATAATTTATCATTGTTCCTCACCACATACATACACAATATATATTAATTAAACATTTGTTCCCAGATATTTTGGCTTAAAGAACAAACACCCCATCACTGTTGTCAAACGGAGATCCCCCCTTCACCCAGGCGCTTTGCCACCATCCGTTGTTGCAAGTGTGTATTATGCCGTCTCAGCTCCCGCAGTGAAGTCTGTGCCTCCGACCCTCTCCATGACTGCTCCCAGTTCTCGCACTCTTTGCTAGGGTCGGTAAGTGTGTCTGGTCAATAACCGTCATTACGGTCTGTCCTCAGTCTGTTTTCTACAAAGTATGGCTTATCATATCCATATTTGTTACAGGAATCTGTCGCATCTGCTCCTGACGAGTGGGGAAACACCCACGAAACGCGTAGAGCTATACCTTGATGCCACAGCCATATCAACCACATTTTTATGATGGTACCAATACCATACAGTATTATCATATACACTTTCCATGCGACCATCACTTTAGCTATCAGGCATGCCGTCTGTAGCGTATGCAGGTTTTATTATTGTTCTAGATGCCATTAATTTGATTACTATGTACTCATTTAGATTATCCCTATTTATCATGCTGATATTTTGTACATATTACACATGGCTGTACATATATGAAATTAATTTGTTTTATTGTATACTATCATGAAATAAATAGCTTTATACTTTTTACCTCTGCACTCTCAACTGCTTCATTTAAAGTCCCAAATTCCCCTTTTTTTGTATATACTAGATATAGGGATGGAGGCGCATACCCACGCCTCATTCAAAGTCCCAAAAACCCTCTTTCTTTATCAACCAGTAAGTAGAGACCTTTCATTTAACCACTTGCCGACCGCCGCATGTACATATACGTCGACAGAATGGCACGGCTGGGCAAATGTGCGTACATCCCGTACGTCCCTTTGATTTTGCCGCCGTGTGGTCACGTGTGCACTGCCGGTGGCGCACGCGCGACCCTGCCGGGAGCTCCGTGAGTAGGATCGCGGGTCCCGCGGACTCGATCGCCACAGGGATTTTTCGTCTCACGGAGCTGAAGACACTGTCACTGATCATTATACACGATTTATATAGTGCCAACAGTTTACGCAGCGCTTTACAATGTATAGGGGGACAACACAATTACAGTACAGTTCAATACAAAAAGGTACAGGAGGGCCCGGCTCGTAGAGCTTACATTCTAAATGGAGGGGGTTGTGGTACAAAAGGTAATAGCTGCAGAGAATGATTTGATGGGGTTGGCTCTGGGACAATTGTTGTTTAGGTGTTTGTGGGATCGGGAGCTATGATCAGTGAAGTGTCATTCGTAGCCACGCCCCCTAACAGTTAGAATCACTCCCCAGGACACACTTAACCTCTCCCTAGCCCCCTAGTGATTAACCCATTCACTGCCAGTGTAAGTTTTACAGTAATCAGTGCAATTTTATAGCACTGGTCGCTGTAAAAATGACAATGGTCCCAAAAATGTATCAAAATTGTCCGATGTGTCCGCCATAATTTCGCAGTCATGATAAAAATCGCTGATCGCCGCCATTACTAGTAAAAAAAAATGTATTAATAAAAATGCCATAAAACAAAGCCCTATTTTGTAGATGCTATAACTTTTGCGCAAACCAATCAAAAATCGCTTATTGCGATTTTTTTTACCAAAAATATGTAGAAGAATACGTATCGGCCTAAACTGAGGAAAAAAAATTTTTTTATATATTTTTGGGGGATATTTTTATTAAAAAATAATGTGTTTTTTTCAAAATTGTAGCTCTATTTTTGTTTATAGCGCAAAAAATAAAAACCGCAGAGGTGATCAAATACCACCAAAAGAAAGCTAAATTTTGTTTGGGAGCCACGTCGCACGACCGCGCAAATCGCAGTGCCGAATCGCAAAAAGTGCTGGTTCACACTTGTGCAATTTCAAATGCAACTTGGGTTGCACTAAGGCCTGGTTCACACTGGTGCAATTTCAAATGCAACTTGGGTTGCACTGAATCACATGACAAAAGGCAAATACCATGGCTTCCAATGGTGCACCTACTTTGGTGCGATTTGGCCCCAGAGAATATGCAAACCACATCGAAAATGCAACCAAAGTTGCACCAAAGTCCAGTAGTGTAAGTGTAAGACCAAAGTTATGTAAGGATAATTACTCAAGTGTCTCATTACGATTGATATTCAAATTCAGCAGGTAACAGGGCTCGAGTCCTGCGGGAATCGGCGTCCCTGCACTTTTTTCACAGCAGGAACGCCGTTCCCTTTGCAGGACTAGAGTCGCCCGAGCCGATCCTTCACTAACGGCGATGCCCAGCATCGCCGCATAGTGAAGGACATAGTGAAGGACTTATATGTAAAACGGGCGGCGGAGGCCGCCCGCTGATATAATGATGATTTTTTTCAGGAAGGAAGTCGGCAGCTGCATCTGCCGATGTCCAGTCTGTAGATCTGGCCGCTTCTGCCCACAGACACTGAAGTGTCTGAGCAGTGCTGGAGTGATCTCCAGCCTCGTGTGCTGCGCCGGAGTCTGGGAGCCGGGACGTGTCTGACAAGGGGAAATGATCCCGCCCACTGCCCCACCATGCAGTGTGACATGCCGCCCAGACTCTGGAGAGGGGCTGCCAGGAGCCGAAGACACTATTTTAAGGGAAGAGTGTGGAGGAGTGTATGGGGATGAAAGGCTGTGCGGTCTCCTCATGCTGTGTGGCAGCCCGCTCTGCTGGGACTTGTAGTGCCCTCTGTTGGGGGCTGAGCTATGGCAGCCTCCTATGTTGGGACTTGTAGTGCCCTAGACTGTGGGGGGACTGAGGAATCCTCAGTCCCCCCACAGAGGGCACTAAAAGTCCCAGCAGAGTAGGCTGCCATTCTTCAGTCCCCTATAATCTAGGGCACTACAAGTCCCAGCATATCAGGCTGCTCTTACGGAACAGGAGAAGCTGGGAGGGGGATTTGTACTGGAAGGGGAGAGAAGAAGGAGACAGGTTTGAGATGGGGGAGGATTTGTGATGAGAGGGGGGAATATATGCTGGGAGGGGGAGATGGGGGAGGGTTTTTACTGGGAGGGGAGAGAAGGAGGCACAGGTTTGAGAGGGGGGGGGGTTGCCGAGAGGGGGATTTTTTTTGCCGAGAGGGGGGGTGATTTTTGTTGAGAGAGGGGATATATGCTGGGAGGGGGAGATGAGAGAAGATTTGTGATGAGAGGGAGAATTTATGTTGGGATGGGGAGATGGGGGAGGATTTGTGTTGGGAGGGAGAGATGGGGGAGGATTTGTGTTGGGAGGGAGAGATGGGGGAGGATTTGTGTTGGGAGGGAGAGATGGGGAGGATTTGTGTTGGGAGGGAGAGATGGGGGAGGATTTGTGTTGGGAGGGAGAGATGGGGGAGGATTTGTGTTGGGAGGGAGAGATGGGGGAGGATTTGTGTTGGGAGGGAGAGATGGGGGAGGATTTGTGCTAGGAAAGAAGGGTTTGGGCTGAGAAGGGGGGTTAGTACTGGAAGGGGTTATATGAGGGTGAGGATTTGTGCTGAAAAGTGGGATTTTTGCTGCTAGGGGGAGATGGAGGGGACGGGGGTCTGTGCTGAGAGGGGGGATTGGGGGTAATAGAATTTGTGGATTTATGTTGTAGGGGGAATGTGGGGAGTGAGGAATTGTGCTGGGGGGGTATTTGTGGTAGAAGGGGGCATATGGGGGTGAGGTTTGCCCTGGGCACTGGATGATCTTGTCCCAGCATTGGTGCACTCTTCAAATAGCAAGGAGCGGATCTGTGAAGAGAAAGAGCCAGGTGGCGACATGAGAACTGGATTGGAAGTTGCTCCAGCCTGTACTGATGCGGTGGCGACTATGGCGGCCAGGAACGGCAGACTCGTGAGTACCTGGTGGCCCTGCTGAGTGGAGTGACACACACACACGTGTTTCTTTGGTTAGATAGCCCCCACAGCTAGCTTAGGTGTATAGAGTGGCAGTGGGAGGAATAGTGTCCCATCATTTTTTTTTTTTTTGGTGAGGGAGTGGATCGTAAGTGGGAGTTCCCACACTTTTTTCCCCAGGACTTGACCCCTGCAATTATATTTTTTTTGGTGAGGGGAGTGGATCGAAAAAAAAAAATCCCTCTGCGAGGCAAGTAAGGGGAGTTCCCACACTTTGGTTTTTCGGCGAACACCAATACCCAGGACTTGACCCGGAACCTCGCGGCTGTAAGGAATTGTCGGGTCTCGGCAATATAGATACAACTCATTGAAAAAAAGGGCATGGGTTCCCCCCCATTCCATTACCAGGCCCTTTGGGTCTGGTATGAATATTAAGGGGAACCCGAACCAAAAATTAAAAAATAAAATTACGTGGGGGTCCCCCCAAAATCCACACCTGGCCCTTCAGGTCGGGTATGGAAATTAAGGGAAACCCTGTGCCAAATAAAAAAAATGGCGTAGGGGTCCCCAGAGCCTTATCTGAGCACGCAACCTGGCAGGCCACAGGAAAAGAGGGGGGGGGACAAAAAAAATGTCCAGCGATGTCCATTCATCTTCTATCACGCTGCTGACGTGATAGAAGATGAATGGACATCACTGGACAATTACATTTTTTTATATTTTAATAAAGGACTTGTCCCTAAGTGTTTCCTGTCTTTTTTACTATTTTTGACACTTCTTTTATGAAATGGTAGGGGAACAATGTACCCCTTACCAATTCCCATGGGGGAGGCCGGGATCTGGGGGTCCCCTTGTTAAAGGGGGCTTCCAGATTCCGATAAGCCCCCTGCCTGCATACCTCCATAACCACCGGGCAAGGGTTGTGGGGATGAGGCCCTTCTCCCCATCAACATGGGGACAAGGTGCTTTAGGGGGCTACTCCAAAGCACCCTCCCCATGTTGAGGGCATGTGGCCTGGTATGGTTCAGGAGGGGGGGCGCACTCTCATCCCCCCTATTTTTTCCTGCGGCCTGCCAGGTTGCGTGGTCGGATAAGGGTCTGGTATGGATTT
>CM053035.1:189370493-189377993 GCA_028564925.1 Lithobates sylvaticus | reverse complement strand
GATGGATGGATGGATGGATGGATGGGATGGGGATGGATGGGGATGGGATGGATGGGATGGATGGGATGGATGGGGGGGGGATGGATGGATGGATGGATGGATGGGATGGATGGGATGGATGGGATGGATGGATGGATGGATGGGGATGGATGGATGGATGGGATGGGATGGATGGATGGATGGGATGGGATGGATGGGATGGATGGATGGGATGGATGGATGGGGGATGGATGGATGGGATGGATGGATGGATGGATGGGGGATGGATGGATGGATGGATGGGATGGATGGGGATGGATGGATGGATGGGATGGATGGGATGGATGGATGGATGGATGGGGGGATGGGATGGATGGGATGGATGGATGGATGGATGGATGGGATGGATGGGATGATGGATGGGATGGATGGATGGATGGATGGGATGGATGGATGGGATGGATGGATGGGGGATGGATGGGGGATGGGATGGGATGGATGGATGGATGGATGGGATGGATGGATGGATGGATGGATGGATGGATGGATGGATGGATGGATGGATGGATGGATGGATGGATGGATGGGGATGGGGATGGGGATGGGATGGATGGATGGATGGATGGGATGGGATGGATGGATGGGATGGATGGGATGGATGGGGGATGGATGGATGGGGATGGATGGATGGATGGGATGGATGGATGGATGGGATGGATGGATGGATGGATGGATGGATGGATGGATGGGATGGATGGATGGGGATGGATGGATGGATGGATGGATGGATGGATGGATGGGATGGGATGGATGGGGGATGGATGGATGGGATGGATGGATGGATGGATGGATGGATGGATGGATGGGATGGATGGATGGGATGGATGGATGGATGGATGGGATGGATGGGATGGGATGGATGGATGGGATGGATGGGGGATGGATGGATGGGGATGGATGGATGATGATGGATGGATGGATGGGGGATGGATGGATGGGGGGGGGATGGATGGGATGGGATGGGATGGATGGATGGGATGGATGGATGGATGGGGGGGGGATGGATGGGATGGATGGGATGGATGGATGGATGGATGGATGGGATGGATGGATGGATGGATGGGGATGGGATGGATGGATGATGGATGGGGATGGATGGATGGATGGGGGATGGATGGGGATGATGGATGGATGGGGATGGATGGGATGGATGGGGATGGATGGGATGGGGGATGGGGATGGGATGGGGATGGATGGATGGGATGGATGGATGGATGGATGGGATGGATGGATGGGGGATGGATGGATGGATGAATGGGATGGATGGATGGATGAGATGGATGGATGGATGGATGAGATGGATGGATGGATGGATGGATAGATGGATGGGATGGATGGATGGATGGATGGATGGGATGGATGGATGAGATGGATGGATGGATGGTGGGGGGGGATGGATGGATGAATGGATGGATGGATGGATGGATGAGATGGATTGATGGGATGGATGGATGAGATGGATGGGATGAATGGATGGAATGATGGATTGATGGATGGATGGATGGATGGGATTGATGGGAAGGATGGATGGGATGATATGGATGGATGGATGAGATGGGATGGATGGATGGGGGGGGATGGATGGGGGATGGATGGATAGATGGATGGATCGGATGGATGGATGGATGGGATGGAGGGATGGATGGATGGATGGATAGATGGGATGGAAGGATGGATGGATGGATGGGGATGGGGATGGATGGATGGGATGGATGGGGGGATGGATGGATGGGATGGATGGGATGGATGGATGGATGGATGGATGGGATGGATGGATGGATGGGGATGGGATGGATGGGATGGATGGATGGATGGATGGGGGATGGGGGGGGATGGATGGATGGATGGATGGGATGGGATGGGATGGATGGATGGATGGGATGGGATGGGGGGATGGATGGATGGATGGGATGGGATGGATGGATGGATGATGGATGGGATGGATGGATGGGATGGATGGATGGGATGGATGGATGATGGATGGGGATGGATGGGATGGGATGGGGATGGGATGATGGATGGGGGGGATGGATGGATGATGGATGGATGGATGGGGGATGGATGGGATGGGATGGGATGGATGGATGGGATGGATGGATGGATGGATGGATGGATGGATGGATGGATGGGGGATGGATGGATGGGATGGATGGATGGATGGGATGGATGGATGATGGGGGATGGATGGATGGATGGGATGGATAGGATGGAAGGATGGATGGGATGGATGGAAGGATGGATGGATGGGATGGATGGATGGGATGGGGATGGATGGATGGATGGATGGGATGGCTGGATGGATTGATGGGATGGATGGATGGGATGGGCTGGATGGGATGGATGGGATGGATGGATGGATGGGGGATGGATGGGGATGGATGGATGGATGGATGGGGGATGGATGGATGGGATGGATGGATGGGATGGATGGGGGGATGGGATGGATGGGATGGATGGGGGATGGATGGGGATGGATGGATGGATGGGGATGGATGGATGGGGATGGATGGATGGATGGGATGGGGGGATGGGATGGATGGATGGGATGGATGGGGATGGATGGATGGATGGGGGGATGGATGGGATGGGGATGGGATGGGGGATGGATGGGATGGATGGGGGATGGGATGGATGGGATGGATGGATGGATGGATGGATGGATGGATGGATGGGGGATGGGGATGGATGGATGGATGGATGGATGGATGGATGGGATGGATGGATGGATGGGATGGATGGATGGATGGATGATGATGGATGGGATGGATGGATGGATGGGATGGATGGGATGGATGGATGGATGGATGGGATGGGGGATGGATGGATGGGATGGATGGATGGATGGATGGATGGATGGATGGGATGGATGGATGGATGGATGGATGGATGGATGGATGGATGGATGGATGGATGGATGGATGATGGATGGGATGGGATGGATGGATGGATGGGATGGATGGATGGATGGGATGGGATGGGGGATGGATGGATGGATGGATGGATGGATGGATGGGGATGGATGGATGGATGGATGGGATGGGATGGATGGATGGATGGATGGGATGGATGGATGGGGATGGATGGATGGATGGATGGATGGATGGATGGATGGATGGGATGGGGATGGATGGGATGGATGGGGATGGGATGGATGGGGATGGGATGGATGGATGGATGGATGGATGGATGGATGGATGGGATGGATGGGATGGATGGGATGGATGGATGGATGGGGATGGATGGATGGGATGGATGGATGGATGGGATGGATGGATGGATGGATGGATGGATGGATGGATGGATGGATGGATGGATGGATGGATGGATGGATGGGATGGATGGATGGATGGATGGGGATGGGGATGGGATGGATGGATGGATGGATGGGATGGGATGGATGGGATGGGATGGATGGGATGGATGGGATGGATGGGATGGATGGATGGATGGATGGATGGATGGGATGGATGGATGGGATGGATGGGGATGGGATGGATGGGGATGGATGGATGGGGATGGGGATGATGGATGGATGGATGGATGGATGATGGATGGATGGATGGATGGATGGGATGGATGGATGGATGGATGGATGGATGGATGGGATGGATGGATGGGGGATGGGATGGATGATGGGATGGATGGATGGATGGGATGGGATGGGATGGATGGGATGGGATGGATGGGGGATGGATGGGATGGATGGATGGATGGGATGGATGGATGGATGGATGGATGGATGATGGATGGATGGATGGATGGATGGATGGGATGGATGGATGGGATGGGATGGATGGATGGATGGATGGATGGATGGATGGATGGATGGATGGATGGATGGATGGGGGATGGGGATGGATGGGATGGGATGGGATGGATGGGATGGGGGATGGATGGGGGATGGATGGATGGATGGATGGGATGGGATGGGATGGGATGGATGGGATGGATGGATGGATGGGGGGATGGATGGATGGATGGATGGGGGGGATGGATGGATGGATGGATGGGGATGGATGGATGGGATGGATGGATGGATGGGATGGATGGGATGGATGGGATGGGATGGGATGGATGGATGGGATGGATGGATGGATGGATGGATGGATGGATGGATGGATGGATGGATGGGGATGGGGGATGGATGGATGGATGGGATGGATGGATGGGATGGATGGATGGATGGATGGATGGGGATGGATGGATGGATGGGGATGGGGGATGGATGGGATGGGATGGGGGGATGGATGGGGGATGGGGATGGGGATGGGATGGATGGATGGATGGGGGATGGATGGGGGATGGATGGATGGGATGGATGGGATGGATGGATGGATGGATGGATGGATGGATGGATGGATGGATGGGATGGATGGATGGATGGATGGATGGATGGATGGATGGATGGATGGATGGATGGATGGATGGATGGGGATGGATGGGATGGATGGGATGGATGGATGGGATGGATGGATGGATGGATGGATGGATGGGGGGATGGGATGGATGGATGGATGGGGATGGATGGATGGATGGATGGGGGATGGGATGGGGGATGGATGGATGGGATGGATGGATGGATGGATGGATGGATGGGATGGATGGATGGATGGATGGATGGATGGATGGATGGATGGATGGATGGATGGGATGGATGGATGGATGGATGGATGGGATGGATGGATGGATGGGATGGATGGATGGGATGGGATGGGGGATGGGGGGGATGGGATGGATGGATGGATGGGATGGGATGGATGGATGGGATGGATGGATGGATGGGATGGGATGGATGGGATGGATGGATGGGGATGGATGGGATGGATGGATGGATGGATGGGGGATGGATGGGATGGGATGGGGGATGGATGGATGGATGGGATGGATGGGGGGATGGATGGGATGGGGGGGGATGGATGGGATGGGATGGATGGGGGATGGGATGGATGGGATGGGATGGATGGATGGATGGATGGGGGGATGGATGGATGGATGGATGGATGGATGGATGGGGATGGATGGATGGATGGATGGGATGGATGGATGGATGGATGGATGGGATGGGATGGGATGGATGGATGGGATGGATGGGGGATGGGGGATGGGATGGATGGGATGGGGGATGGATGGATGGGATGGATGGATGGATGGATGGGGATGGGGATGGATGGATGGATGGATGGGATGGATGGATGGGATGGATGGATGGATGGGATGGATGGATGGGATGGATGGATGGATGGGGATGGATGGGGATGGATGGGGGATGGATGGATGGGATGGGATGGATGGATGGATGGATGGGATGGGATGGGGGGATGGATGGGATGGATGGATGGGATGGATGGATGGATGGGGATGGATGGATGGATGGATGGATGGATGGATGGGATGGATGGATGGATGGATGGATGGATGGATGGATGGATGGATGGATGGATGGGGATGGGATGGATGGATGGGATGGATGGGATGGATGGGGGATGGATGGATGGATGGATGGATGGATGGATGGATGGGGATGGGGGGATGGATGGATGGATGGATGGATGGATGGATGGATGGATGGATGGATGGGGGGGGATGGGGATGGATGGATGGGATGGATGGATGGATGGATGGATGGATGGGATGGATGGATGGATGGATGGATGGATGGATGGATGGGATGGATGGATGGATGGGATGGGATGGATGGGATGGATGGGGGATGGGATGGATGATGGATGGATGGGGATGGGATGGATGGATGGATGATGGATGGATGGATGGATGGATGGATGGGATGGATGGATGGGATGGATGGATGGGGGGGATGGATGGGGATGGATGGATGGATGGGATGGATGGATGATGGATGGATGGATGGGGGGATGGATGGGGGATGGATGGGATGGATGGGATGGATGGATGGGGGATGGGATGGATGGATGGATGGATGGGATGGGATGGATGGGGATGGATGATGGATGGGATGGATGGATGGATGGATGGATGGATGGGATGGATGGATGGATGGATGGGATGGGATGGATGGGATGGATGGATGGATGGGGATGGATGGATGGATGGATGATGGATGGATGGATGGATGGATGGATGGGATGGATGGGATGGATGGATGGATGGATGGATGGATGGATGGATGGATGGGATGGATGGATGGGATGGATGGATGGATGGATGATGGATGGATGGATGGATGGATGGATGGATGGGATGGATGGGATGGATGGATGGATGGATGGGATGGATGGATGGATGGATGGATGGGATGGATGGATGGGGGGATGGATGGATGGGATGGATGGATGGGGATGGATGGGATGGGATGGATGGATGGGATGGGGGATGGGGATGGATGGATGGGATGGATGGGGGATGGATGGATGATGGGATGGATGGATGGGATGGGGATGGATGAGATGGATGGATGGATGGATGGATGGATGGGGATGGGGATGGGATGGGGATGGATGGATGATGGATGGATGGGATGGGATGGATGGATGGGGATGGATGATGGGATGGATGGATGGATGGATGGATGGGGATGGATGGATGGATGGATGGGATGGATGGGATGGATGGGGGGATGGGGGATGGGATGGATGGATGGGATGGATGGATGGATGGATGGGGATGGATGGATGGATGGGATGGGGGGATGGATGGGGGGATGGATGGGGGATGGGGATGGATGGATGGATGGGGATGGGATGGATGGATGGATGGGGATGGGATGGATGGATGGGATGGGATGGATGGATGGATGGGATGGGGATGGATGGATGGATGGATGGGGATGGGATGGATGGATGGATGATGGATGGATGGATGATGGGATGGGATGGATGGATGGGATGGGATGGATGGATGGATGGATGGATGGATGGATGGGGATGGATGGATGGATGGATGGATGGATGGGGGGATGGGATGGGGATGGATGGATGGGATGGGGGGATGATGGGATGATGGGGATGGATGGATGGATGGATGGATGGATGGGATGGATGGATGATGGATGGATGGATGGGGATGGATGGATGGATGGATGGATGGGGATGGGGATGGATGGATGGGGGATGGATGGATGGGATGGGATGGGATGGATGGGATGGATGGGATGGATGGATGGATGGGATGGGGATGGATGGGGGGATGGATGGATGGGATGGATGGATGGATGGATGGGATGGATGGATGGATGGGATGGGATGGATGGATGGATGGGATGGGGGGATGGGGGGGGGATGATGGATGATGGATGGATGGGATGGATGGATGGGATGGATGGATGGATGGGGGATGGATGGATGGATGGGGATGGATGGGAGGATGGATGGGATGGATGGGATGGATGGATGGGGGATGGATGGATGGATGGGGGATGGATGGATGATGGGATGGATGGGGATGGGATGGATGGATGGATGGATGGATGGGATGGATGGGATG